>NSMO01014417.1:0-26583 GCA_002588565.1 Coelastrella sp. UTEX B 3026 | reverse complement strand
GCTGTTGCCAACGCTGCATTGGATGTCAATCATAAACCATGGAGCAATATGATGTATTCTACGGGCGTACTCCGCACGAATTGCACACAGCCCATGTAAACAGCAGTACAGCCTTTGACGCAGCCTGTTGCCAAGCTTGCAAACAACTGTGAGCATCTGTGCTTCTTGTGCCAACTACTTGTGGAGATATGGCACCTTCCCAGCCAGCATGGTGTGTATGAGTCACTCTCATAATGGTGTTCAGCAGGCAGGCAGGCTCCTGTGCTCACTTGTCTGCAGTTGCTGCTGGGCTACTTGCCTCCTGACCCCTCAGAATGGGATGAGCTGCTGGCACGCAAGCGAACAGAGTATCTGTTATTCTGCGAGGTATGCATCTGCGTCATCTGTCATGTTATCCTATCTATGAGAGCTCGTCAGAGCCATTGGCTTCCTGAAGCAGCCGTGGTTTTAACTATACCACTCTTCAAGTTTATCCTGCGTCAACACCTGTGGAGCACATAACAGTTTTCAGCAGCTGGCCGAGAGCTTGGTTTGTCAGAGGGGCTTAGGCATACAAAGACAGTATCAGCAACCATGCCAATTCAATAGTCAGAGATACGATGTCCGTTTTGCCTTGCATTAGTCATTGCACCCTGCTCTGAAATGTGCATAAGGAAAACATGGCAAACAGCCGATCCAGCCTATCTGTTGGGCTTGCAACTGGCTTGATGGTCCGCTACAACCTCACTCTGATCTGTTGCAGACATCTGGTGATGCCTTCTTCAACACGGCTGCAAGGCCAGGGCCAGCCTTGCGGCCAACTAACAATAATTCAATGACGTGTATCCTTGCAGGATCTCATTGTAAACCCCAAAAAGAAAAAGCAGCTCCAGCAGCAGCAGGAACAGCAAGCCCAAGCACAGCAGCAACATGAGCAGCAGCAGCCTGACCAGCAAAGCATCAGCAACAGCAGTGCTGCTGCAGCTGGCCACGGTGCGATACAATCTGGCAGTAGCAGCGGCAGCGGCAGCAGTAGTAGCAGTTCAGATCCACTCAGCGATACCAGGAGTGCAGCTGCTGACCCACTTACTGCAGCTAACGGTGCTCCTGCAGCAGCAGACCCGCTAACCCAAGCAGCAGCAGCTGCCGACCCGCTCCGACAGCCTGATAGCAGCAGCAACAGCAATAGCAGCTCACACCACAGCAGCAGTAGTAGCAGCAGTAGAGCAGCGGCTGATCCACTATCGGCGAACGCGCAGGTATGCATAAGCTGGCGAGTCATGCACTGCTTGGCTGCTGACGCCCCTGTCATGCAGAGGCATGCTACTGTTGGCATGCTGGTATGAGCTGAGTTGGGACTTGAAATTACTGGGTAGATAAGGCGCGGGGCCGATGGCTGTAGGGCTATGGTGTTCAGCAATGATGGTTATTGTGAGCTGAGGTACCCCTCAGGCCTCAGGTGCCCTGTCATGCAGCAGACCACCACCCTCGACAAGGCCGCTAAGGCATATCTGTCTGCTGCCATGTTGGGTCCTGCATGCCACAGCAGCTTATTGATGCGCGGTGTCTGTTGCTGTAAGAATTGGGCAACTTCACGTGGCTGCTTTGCTGCTGCTGCTGCTGTTTGTAGCTAAAACCCGATGTTCCGGAGGATCACCCACTGTCGCTGCAATCAACCAGCACTTGGCACACCTTCTTCAAGGTAATCATAGTGCATGCTTTGTACACTAGTGTATGTATCGATCCTGCTTACTCTCGCAACATAGGCAGTTGTACAGCTCTCAGCTGGCGGGGAGCTGCTGACACCAATTTAGTGCTAAGTGTGGGCATTCCATTGTAGAGCCACTGCACAACAGCAAATGTGATTATTCTCATACACTACAACTGCATGACGTGCTATCAATGACAGCCCAATGCATTATCAGCAGGTTGCCTACCGTGATCAGCTGGTACAGTACACACCAATACGATGTGTATGGTTGCGGGTGCTCATATGTCATATTCGCACAACAAGTGGCCAGCTGCATGTGGTTACTGGGATTAGTCGGCCCTTGGCTGGCCCCTCAGCAGTGAAGCATATGTCCACGAGGCACGACGGCCTGCTCTGCACTGACCATGCCAGTCAAATGCATCATCGGGCCTTTTCAGTGCACACAGGGCATGATTTTCAACCAGCAGTGTTATGCATGCTTGCAGGAGTTTGCTATGTTGTTACTCTTGGGTCTGCAGACAATGATATTGTGCTGTCAAGCACGTAGGCATCCAACATGTTACCAGTCAACGCATTGGTACATTATGCCATACACGCAAAGCTAATCATACACTTGGCATCTGTCGGCATCTGTGTGCATAGGTGTTCCGTAAGCCAAGGTGTCCTGTCCTTTGGGTTTCTGCAGGACAATGAAATCATGGAGCAGATAGACCGTGACGTAATGCGCACGCACCCCGACATGCATTTCTTCTCCGGCGATACGGCAGAAGCAGAACAGCACAGGAAAGAAATGAAAAGATGCCTGTTCATGTTCGCAAAGCTGAACCCTGGCTTGCGTTACATTCAAGGAATGAATGAGCTTCTAGCACCGCTGTACTATATGTTCAAGACAGACCCAGATAAAACGAGTGCTAGATATGCGGAAGCAGACGCATTTTACTGCTTTGTGGACCTGATCAGCGAGTTCAGGGACCACTTTTGTCAGCAGTTGGACAACAGTACCAGCGGGATCAAGGCAACGATCAGCAAGCTTGTGGAGTTGCTGCAGATACATGACCCACAGCTGGCAGAGCACCTGCAGAAAAACAAGGTGAGGTTTGATTTGAGCCCGTTATGTCCAGAAAGATGGCAAGCTGCTGCCTCACTGCAGCTGGGGATGCTTTGTGGGTTTGTCCGTGCAGCTATTACATCACTGCGTTAGACTGCATGTGATTTAGCGTGTAATCCAGTCTGTGTTCTTGGTCTGTTGGATCTGTGTCATCACCTGTTGCCTCCAATTTCCTCTATATGCAAGTAGCATGTAAGTAAAACAGTATGTATAGCGACTGCCTACACAAGCAAAGGAGACCATGCACACAATTAGCGCGCCAATCGCGCAAGGGGCTAGTTCTGTGCCCAAAGCTGCCTGAGCAAAGTATCTCTGTATTCAAAGCTCCGCATGCTTCTAGCACAGAGGCAGAAGAGCATTTGCTTCTGTCACACTTCTGTCCTCCTGACTTGTCTGTGTCCTGCTGCAACAGGTTGATCCGCAATTTTTTGCTTTCCGGTGGATTACGCTGCTGTTGACGCAAGAGTTCCCATTTCCTGATGCTGTGCGTATCTGGGACACACTGCTGTCAGCCCCCGGGGGCCGCATGGACTGCTTGCTGAGAGTGTGCATAGCTCTGCTCAAGAATGTACGACAGCAGCTCTTGGCAGGTGGGCACTGCGGGGTACACCATGGTTCTGTTATGTTGGCACAATGGCAGGGAATATGGAGTCCCCTCGACACACACATTACCCTCCCACAACTTACGCTAGCGCTCTATGGAATGCGCCACTCGGGGTTCATGAAGTCATGTATTGGCATCTGGCAATAGCAGGAGTTGCATGCTTGTAGGCAAGCATGCAGCATCACAGTCCATGGGGCCTGTGGCGTATGCCTTGCTGAGAGTATGTACAGAGGGGTGTGTCGTACATCAAAGTGGGTTGTATTTGGGCATGTGCATGTCTGCAAGCGTGCACGCTGCTCACTTGAGGAGACGCTCATGAAACGAATTCAAGAGTGTTCTTGCGTCTTAAGACTGCCTGTGTATATGCTTGCTGTGGGCTTAGGACGGCTGTTGGATGACCCCGTGTTGCAGCTCTGCCTGTGGAATGTTATGTGTTGCTGGCTTGCAGACTGTCCTGTGTATCAGTTGACACGACCTGTGCAATGATTGTATACTGCAGGTGATTTTGCAGTGATGGTGAAGACTCTTCAGCGGTACCCTTCAGTGGATGTGGATGTTATTTTGAGGGCTGCATCGAGGCTGCCACCCTGCTCATCAGTGTTGTCAACACCCCTGTAGTAGCTGAGATACTTGAGATAGTGTAGTGCCAGAGCAGTTGTAGGTTGTGCATAAGGTAGCCTGCTATCTTCCGTGGCACTGCAGGACTTTAAATATATTGTGTGCAGTTGTGAAAGTTATTGAGCCATGCAACAGGTTAGATGCGCTGGCAAGAGCTGCGGTGTCATGCATGGGGGTCGCCACCCAAAGGAGTCTTGGTCTGCTCATGACAAAGCTCTGACAGGCTCTGACGCAGTTGTGTATAGTATGCTAGCACAGCGCTCTGAGAATCTGGGATTGCCAGACACTGTTTTTGGTGTCCTGGTCTGCCTGCGTGTGCAATTGCTCTAGATGTGGCATGTAGTACATATTATAAGCTGGAGTTGACGACCAATCTACATGCAAGTTGAACTACCGTGTGGTTTTGCTACTTCACGTCCCACTGCCTGCAGGCAGGCAGTTGCTGGGTGCCGCCCATGGGCAAGCAACTGATTGAACGTATATTCTCGCTTCCCAGAGTTGCAAAAGTTCGGAACAGGTTTGTGTTGAAGACCGAAGTAATTGGCGCGGAAGCAGGCAAGTTGTCAGCACTGTCACACGCCCAGGCTGATCGCCAAAATCCGGTCACGGACAGGCTCAGAGTCAATGCGAACACGGACAATCAAGTTCTCGCACGTGCTTTCGTCGATGTAACCCTGTTCCGTCTGTATACATGTACTGCTTTCTGCGGTTCCCTTGTAGAATGACGATACAGCCCACCTAAACTAATCAAAAGCACTCAGTACATCAACTACAAGGTCTTAGGTGTGCAATTCGTGCCTGTCGCACCCAGTTGCCATCACACGACTTTTGATGTGCTTTCACCAGTCGATCATTGCAGCCAGAAATAGGCATTGAATTGACTCATATTGACTTACACACCCACTACAACATCCAAGTAAGAGTAAGCGTTCGATGCATCGCTCATCAGGACAGGCGGGATGATGCCTCGTGATGCGCAGATGTCGAGCTGTACGGTACTGCTGAACTTGCCTGCTCGCAGAGACGTTGTCGTTATCATTCAGGCGGTGCCTTTCGCGCTATCGCAGGTGCACATGCCTGACATGACCTAGCGGCAGCAGCAGCAGTGAGTAGGGCGCCATGAAGCAGAAAGCCAAGAAGGCACCAGCACAGCCAACGCAGCAAGCAGGCCAACAGCAGCCGCAACAGCAGCAACCGACGCTACAGCAGCCATCGACTTCTTCATGGCAGCAACAGCAGCTGGGGTCACCACCGCCGTTGCAGCTAGCCACTGAGCCACCCTTGCCTCGACCTTTCTTCAGTTCCGAAGCATCGAGTCAGAGTTCAGCATCAATTGGTCACACATCAGCTTTGGTTGGTCAAACTTTGGGCGGCAGAGCTCTGACACCCTCTTTCAGGCCACAGGCATCAACAAGCAGTATAGGAACACCCTCTCCACCCCCTGAAGTAAGATTTTCAGCTACACCTATCCCCTCTGTCACCACAGCCCAGCTCTTCCCCGAATACAGCAGACCCAGCCCCCGTGGTTCACTCATGTACAGCCCTAGGGAGGATCACCCTCGCAGCTCCGCTGCCGCCGCCGCTGCTGCTGCTGCTGCTGCTGCTGCAAGCCCGTCAGCAAGCAGCAGCGTTGTTGGCCCCATTACCATAGGCAGGCCACCAAGTGGCGCATTAGCAGCACGCATACAAGCAGCAGAGCTTTCTGCTGCAGGAACCTTTGATCCTGCAAGTTGGGCAGCTGCTGCTGAGGCAGTGCGGGCTGATAAGGAAGCAGCAGCGGCAGCAGCACGCAGGGCTGCATTGGAAGATGATGAGCGGCGGAGGTTGCAGCTCCAGGAAGCCGCTGCTGCTGCCATGGCAGCTGGGAGGGTGTCTAGTGTAGTAGGGCGCTCATCGGATGCTGGTGCTAGTGACACTAGCAGCTACTACAGCATTGCACCACACCAGCAGCAGCAGCAGCAGCAATCCGGCAGTACAGCTGGAAGTGAGTGGTACACGCCTACAGGTTCCACCAGGAGCAGTCCCGCTGCTGCTAGCACCAGCTCAGCGGCAGCAGCAGCTGCGGCAGCACTGGCAGCAGTGACGGCTGGTTACACAGGCAGATCGAGTCCGCAAAGAGACCCGGCACAAATAGCAGCAGAGTACGTTGAGCTGCAGCGGCAGCAGCAGCAACATCAACTTCTTGCTGGCAGCAGTGGCAGCAGTACGCAGTACCTGACACCCCATGTGCCAGCATTTGATGAAGGCCAAACCTTGCGAGAACAGTACAGTGCAGGAAGCAGCTCACAGCAGCAGCAGGGGGTGCAGGTGGCGCCAGGGTTGCAGCCGCAACGCAGCTGGCAGGACATCTTAGCAGCACCTGCTGCGGGGAGTGAAATTAGATCTCATCCTTTCCCGCCATCTCAGCCTGAAGTCCTGATAGGGATCTCTCCTCAGGCTGAGCCCAGCCACCCCCAGCTGCCCCCTATCAGGACCGCACCCCCCAGTCAGGTTAGATCTTACCCACTGCCAGCATCTCAGCCTGGACCTTATCAGGTACAACAGCCTGGAGCCCTGACGGGTCCAGGCTACCGCACGGTTGTGCCGCCAGGTCAGGCTGGACTACCAGGTCACTATCAGGACCCATCAGGCCATCAGGAACTTGAACAACGCTCAGCAACTCCGGGCTCAAGCGAGCTATACCACGATATCTACCCTCAGGCTGAGGGCCCCAGTGTGTCAGGACCCTTGCCGGCCTCCAGGCTGAGGGCCCTGATGGCTGCTGAGTCAGCGATCAGGCGCCGGGGGAGTCCCAGCGGTACGCCCGGGAGTCACCCGAGTCCCAGAGCAGCAGTAACAGGGGTCACTGAGACTGAGTTGAGACGGCGGAGGTCCCAGACCTCCAGCTCGGGGGGCGGTGCTGCTGAGAGAAGCAGGTTTGAGCAGCAGCAGCAGGAAGAGGTGCTGCCAGCGGGTCATGAGATGTATGTGCCTGTGCAGCATGGGCCTGGCATGATTGGACAGCTGTTAGGTGAGAGCTGTTGCGAATGGATATTAGTAACGAATCACTAACCCCAGAACCCAGCCAGGTGATGGGGACCACTTGCAGCTGAGACTGCTTATCAAAGGGCCAATAGAAGCACGATGGACTGCATTGCCTCGTGCTGCAATGGCACAAATGGCTCATGTTGCTTGTGCTTCTTTTCTGCATACCAAGTATGCACCATTGTACACATTGATTGAACAATTGAACGCCGTAGTCTGCATATCACTTTGCACCAAACGGCTGCTGGGCATCGGTAATCAGTCAAGCCCCATCTGTTGCTGCTGCTGTTTATTGGGTACAACGCAGGATCCTCAACAGCATCTGTTGCCACCACAGCAGCAGCAACCGGCTCCAGTGCTGAACCAAGGCCAGCAGCAGTGCCATATACAGCCATTGGCGGAGCACAGCCGCCACAGCCACCGACAGCAGCAGCAGCAGGCGAAGTTGGATCCCCAGCAGCAGAAACCAAGGAGTCATCCAGGCATCCCAAAAGGCGCAAGCTGCTGCTGTGCATTGGCCTTCCACTGCTGCTGATAGCATTACTAGGGCTTGCGATAGGGCTGGGTGTTGGCTTGTCGGTTAACAATAAGCAGCAGCAGCCGGTGGCAGCAGCAGCACCCGGCAACAATGAGAGGTTGACGTTTAGGGTTACTGCAGCGGTGCCGACGGATCAGCCGGCTGTATCATGTGCCAAGTGGTTCGGCAGCAACCAGGTGCGACACAGGCTTCTTGCTACCAACATATGCATGATGTGTGCGGCGACAACACCTTGTTGGCTCTGGCTTCTGACTTGGAGCATGTTGCAGTACGCAGCAATCCTGCAGCAGGACTTCTTGTCATGAAAAGCTTGCAGTCTGGCTTTGCTGCACCACAGCAGTTGGCAGGTTGCTGCTGGGCAGTGCAACAATCACCACGTGCTAGCATGATTAGAAGCCTTATGCAAAAAGCAGCGTCATGCAGTGTAGTGGAGTATACACCAATCTAGCCTGCTGTGTCACCAACTCAGCACCCAGCCAGTAGTTGCAGCCTTCTCAAGCATTGTATGTATCAAGAGTTCCTTCAGAGACTGAAGCAGCCTGGTGAAATCTTCAATGTCACCAGCACATGGCCGCCTTATAGTCGTGCGTGTTGTCCTTGCAGTTGCTGGAAACATACCGAGCACTCTTTGTATCATCCTATGCGTCAGCACTCAACATACCCCCAGCAGACTTCAACATCAGCAGCGTCGACTGTGGAGGTGAACCAATGACAAGCCCAGCAGGGTTGCCACCCCCTACCAGACGCCTGCTGGCAGCAGCAGCAGCAGCAGCGGGACGGAGAGATCTGCAAGCGGGTATGCAAGGATACTCAGCCAAGGCAACAGCAGCAGCAACCCCTTCAGCAGCAAACCTTTCAGCGGCAGCGGCAATGGCAATGCGCCGTCAGTTGCAGCAAGCCAGCCCTCAAGCACCGTCAGGGACCACGGATGTAACAACCGTCTTTTCAGTTCCCAGCCCAGCCGATCCCGCAGATAGACAGCGGCTGATAGCTCTAGTAGAGATGAATTCAGGGGCGATCCAGGAAGATGCTCTTCAAGCATTCTTTGGAGAGCCAGCAAAGGTTACTTCAGCAGTAAATGTAGCACCTGAAGGTGCAGCCAGACCAGCAGTACCCAGGGGACAACCTATGGTACCGCCAAAAGCGTCACCGGCGGTACCGCCAACATCACCAGCAGTACAACAGCGGACATCGTCACCCAGCCCTGCAGTACAACCGGAGTCACCGGCGGTACCGGAAGTGCCTGCACAACCGCCGGCACCTCCAAGGTTTGCTGTACCGGCGCCGGCGGTGCCGTCCGGCGTGGCGGTTGTACTACCGATACCCGGGGAGAAGCCGCCTCCTGCCCCGCCAGCTCCCACACCCCCGTTGTACACACCGTACAAACCCCAGAAGCCAATGCGTGCTAAACCCTTGGTACCTACCCCAAGCCCAAGACCTAACGTGTTATATGACACGGCTGTCAGCTGCTCAGCTGCTCCAACCGTGGGTAACAGCGTAATGGATACAGAGGGCCGTCTTTGGGGCTTTGAGGACTGGCAGAGCTGCGCTTTTAGGGGTTACACGTCAGTGCAAGCCGAGGTAATCAACAGCGCGTGGGAGCAAGCTCCTGCATGTACAGCTAAGCCAGCTAACACGAATAGCGTTGTGGATAACAACGGCATGCAGTGGGGATGGGAAGACGGCAGGAGTTGTGCATTTAGGCCTGCCGGTTGGTCCCCAAAAGTCCCGCAGCCGCAGCCGACGTGGCAGGCAGCTCCCCCGTGCGGTTTCCCGCCAAGTAAAGTCAATAGCGTATCTGACGATTACGGCCAACTGTGGGGGTGGCAGAGTGGTGAAAGTTGCGCTTTCAGAGGCAAGTATACTGAGGCGACTAGCAGCGCAGGGCCGATCACGTGGGAAGCGGCACCGACGTGTCAGAGTTCGCCGACTGTTTTGAATAGTGTTCCGGGAGTCGATGGCAGATTATGGGGCTGGCAGGATGGCATGAGCTGCGCATATAGGGTAAGTAACGGACCATTTCTTACACAGCATTATGTGTTGAATGAAGGGCTTCACATCGACTCACTGCTACTGTTAGCAGCCACTGCATTAGAGGGAAATTGGGGACTCAAAGGTCGGGTTGCCGTTGTATGCAGAAATCGCCTAAACAACAGCTAAAGTGTATGCACAGCTTTGGCATCAATGCTGGGTCGCCTGCTACGTGCGTGGCAACTGCAAATGCAGGACATGTGCATGCTTATTTCAAGGCTCATTGCTGAAAACTTGCCCTCACACAAGCATGTGGTCTACAATGCGAGATGTATAGGTTGCACCAACCAAAGTGTCTCACCTTCCATACATCTGCAAGCTTGACCCTGCTGCCCTCCCCTGTCATGCATGTTTATGTTGCAGCCAGCACAGAGCTGACATGCTCTGGCTTGAGATAAAGAGCAGTAGATCTGAACCGCGCAGAGGGGTACTGATGCCAGGGATGAGTGCTGGTGTGCGCTGGGTGGGATACTCTCGACGCCCACGATTGTCAAGGGAGGGAGGCATGTGTGACAATGACTTCTGACGGTGTTCCACCCCCCCCCCCCCGTACTAGTTTCACTTCAACTGAGCAAAGACAACAGACTACTACAACCTGCCGTTCACACTCTTAACTGGAGTCGTGTATGACTGTACTGTATGTAACATAAGTAGATGGAGCTAGGAAGCCATGATGCCAACTGGCAGTGTCAGATTGTTGCCAACCGAATTAAGCACACAGCAGGGTTGGACCTGCTGAAATAAGGATCACCCTCACAGCAGCTTGGACTTGATATGTGAACAGTATCGGTGACAGTACCTTAGGGTTTATGGACCAACCAACCTTGTGTCGGTGTCCCATATGAACAAGTGACTTGCCGCGTACTGGTCAAACAAACTTGATGCTCAGTCAAAGGCAGCTCTGTGCATGTGCCACATTTGATATTGGCCACGTATGGCCTGTGTTTGGTCTGTGAACTCTCAGACTTGAAACTTGCTCTTTGTGTATAGCATCTGTTATATGATTGCAGTTGGTACCGTCAATGCTCAAAGCATGTTGTGACTACGTTGACTGCTCTGGGCTGGGATCTGTTTTGCGGCCTTGGTGGATATAACTCACTGGCTGGGGCCAATGTGAAGGTACTATGAATGTGTGCTGCCTGATTTGCCCACTGGCATGCATGGCTGCGGGTAGAAGCTGCAATCAAAAGCTCAATTCTGCGAACCTGTTTTGCTGATTGCTGTAGCTCCCTGCAAGCATCGTATGTGGTGGATTGGTTGCTTGCAACTTGTCTGGCTCTGGACGTAGTTCTGGGGGTTGACATTTGTGGGCACCCACAGAAGTTCTGGTCTGAGGCTAGCCTAGCCCCAGGTTGAACCTTGGTCCGGGGTTCCTTTGTGCATTATTGGGCCCTTTGGCCTGAGGCTAGTTTCCTTGGTTTGGGGTTCCTATAGGCTGTATGTGTTGTGTGGCCATGTGCCCGTTACCAGCAAAGGAGGTTCGATGCTATATATGATTCGGCAGCTCGCAGCCAGCAACAGCCGTCAAACTCCACTCCAAGCGCTTTGCCACCACACACACGCCGTGCAAAGCAAAGCACGGTGTCCCGGGACGGGGATCGGCTTGACGCAGTGAGCATTGCGATGAGTTACAGCAGAGGCCAGAGCCAGCACGAACCATACGGTCCGGGCCACAGCACCTGATACTTTTCTTATCTGTGGCAGCCCACCGCGACCTGTTGGCGAGTAGCCGCTCCTGTCACTGTCGGCTCCGTCAGGTCCGCTCGGGCCGGCGATTGCGGCGGGCGTTTGTCAGGTCCGCTCGGGCGCGATAACGCGCATCGGTAATCAATCACCAACGTTGGTGATCAATCACCAACGTTAACGTTCGGCGTCTGTGTGCTGGAAGGCACTTCCACAACGTGTGACCTAGCGTCAGGCGTGTTCATACGGCAAGACTCTTACAAACGGTTTGTAATAGGCAGGGACATGCGGAGCAAGTCATCAGTTCGACTCGGTTGGGAACCGCAAGCGACATCGCTGTTCGACAGGTCCGAGCGTACAGGAGGTCATCGTCCTGTTGTTGTACAGCAGTACTTCAGATGTGCAACGTCGATCACAGGCCAAAACCAAAGTTGCAACCTGACAGCTGCACAACAGAAATAAAAGAGTGAGCCCAGCATGGAAGCTCCATCCTACAACTGACCTCTGGAGAGTTTGAGGTATGACCTGTTGCGAGCGCCTAACCTAGCGCTCACTTGAAAGCGGCCGTGGCAGTACCGGTGTGCACAACGCTGACAGTCACACGTTGTGACATGAACAAGGACCCTGGGAAATGATGACATTTCGATTTGCAAGTTGCTGATGACTCCGATTCAGACCCGGTTTCAGCCACCAATTGCATACAGCTACTAGCTACTAGTAGGACTGAGGCTTATGCCGTATACGGTATGCACACTGGGACTCAAAGCTCACAGCAGCATCACTGCTGCCGGAGCTGCCAAAGCTTGTGATCAGCTTGAACGGCTACAGCTCTACAGGTAGAGTCCTGGCCATGACGGCCCAACCTCTGGCACTGGTGCTTGCACATCTCACACCCTATCACACCGGTGCGGCACCAGCTCTACGAAGAAGACCTAGCTTCAGGCACACCAATGCATCACCAACAAGTTCCATATGCATCGGAGACAACAGTGCAGAAACACAAATCACGTTATATAGTAGTGTACATGCAGGTCACCACAAAAAGGAAGTACAAAGTCACAAGGTGCAGACACACAGCTCATCACAGCGCTGAGCCTGACACTCAGGCTCAGCAGCCGCACTCTGTAACTGCTGTGCCCACTGCAGCGGTTGACATCCGTCATCCCAGCAACAGTAGCTGAGCTACACCGGCAACCAGCTGCTGGTCGGAAAGTTGCCTGATTGCCACATGGCTGGTTGCTGCTTGCAGATTGCAAGCTGCTATCTATAGCTGTCCAAAGGACATGCTGTGCTGGGGCTGTCACAGCCTTGTTGTTGGCCTATCTCCGCAGTGCTCAACACGCTTTGCACCACTTGCTGCAGCTGCTGCGGCTCAGTGCTGCAGCTGCTAAGAAATGCTGACTGCAGGCCAGCTGTTACTTGACACCGCGCATACGGCGTGCCAACTGCATGTCCTTCGGCCTGCAGGACAGACGATAACGGGACAATGGCGAGTTGTAAGCGAGTTGTCTAGCTCAACGCAGCAGATCAAGGTCATATCCATCGCATAAAAGCTGAGCAGACATGTCACAGGCAACTCACGCACATCATACCTGGAGACCAGTGACTGAGTACATGTCCTTGTGTCTGTTGATGCAGTATCCAGACGCTCAGCGTTCGCTGCTGAGTTGAATAGCCAACATCATACCTTGTGATGCGCGGCTGAAGAGTTGAGCATGTGTATCACTGCCACACAAGAACACGCTGTGCATATACAGATTGCCAAGCTATGCAACAGAAGTGGGAGAAAGGTGCTTGGGACGATTGCAAACAGGTGCTGATAGCTGCTAACTGCTTGCTGCTTCTACCACCCGGTCACTTACATGATTGTTACACGCTTGGCATGGATGGCACACAGATTTGAGTCCTCCATCAGCGTAATCTGCAAGGAACATACAAGTAAAATCTAAGTAGTCGGCTGGCTGATATCAACTGCAAACAGAGGACATGACTGTTTGCTCAAGCACTAGTCCTTGCAGCATTGCCCCAGTAAACAGTAGATACGCAGAACTATCCCGACTCGGTTCAACTTGTTACATAGGAGAGCTACTTCGCACATCAAGCCCGGGCTGCATTCAGGGCCTAGTTGATAGCCGCTGCGTAAGGATGTCTACCAACTGCAGTCATGGTACAACGTCAGCAGCCCACTCATGAGACTTCATAAGCGTTGCAGTGCCCTGGGCAGTTGCCATGTGTAGCATACTCACGCTATGTGCATCTCATTCCACACCAAGCACTAACACAAGCGAGACACAAACAGAGAGAGTTGCGGGCAGCTAATGCAACTGTGCAACAGCTTCTTGATGCTCACCAAATGAGCCTCAGCTGCTTCCTGCAGCGCTTCCAAGGCTTCCTTCCTAAACATGTAGTCCGGTTTGAGCGGATGACAGATTTCAAGGACCAGTCGCTGAAACGGAGCCCTTCTGATGAGAAGCTCTGTGGACTTCTGAATCTTCCTGATTTCACTGCAGGAACCAGAGTGGCCAACATGTGAGTGCTCTGCTAGCTGGCAGGAGTTGAGTAACTGTGGGCTTGAAAGCCGTAATGATGCGGAGAGTGCAGAGGGAAGTCGAGGTTTGAGTTGAAGGCTGCGTCTGCTGCGCAAGTCCTGTGAAGCAGGATACAGCAGCTATATGTGAGTCTTACCGCAGAGCCACTGTCCCACGCTTGACTGGGGCCTTTCTGCGCCCGGGAGCAGGCACGGTAGTACTCTTGACAGCCTTTTTCAGGCCTTTCTTCGCAACGGTCTTTGTAGCAACATGCTTCCTGGCAGTCTTGAGTGCTAGCTTCTCTGCTACTTTGCGGGGGGCGCTGTAGTAAGTAGACTTCCGAGCCGTTTGCTGGAACACGGTAAGAAATTTCACACCGAGGCGGCCACAACTCAGGAGTCTATGCGGTCGAGATCTGGTGCGGGGTGTGCGCGGGCGTGCTGTGCCTTGTGAGATGCCAACACAGACTTCCGAGTCAGGCAGCCATGCCGACGCTAGGCAATATCTAACGTAACACATCAGCGCATAGAATTCGACAAAGGAGCAGACAATGAGCACGCTGAGAGCAGCAGTAAGCCTCACTTTCTGTTTGGTGCGCGCCATAGCGACCGACGCTTTTAGCAAGCCTATTGGTCAGTCCAGTGCTAATATATCCCTGAACAGGAAGTCACCACGGATCAGGTGGACCTCACAACCGGTTCGGTGAAGGCCTCCTCAATGGCTGACAGATGCCAGGTGCTGCGCTTGTGGCCTATGCTTGAAATGATGATGATGATTATCACTTGAAAGATACACCAACGGAGCTGCATAGGCTCCGCGCAGTCTGCTGATGGCAGGCCTCGCTGGTTCAGGGACTAGGGTAAACGGTTGAACTTCCAGCGGCCGCTCCGATTGCCAGTCTGGAAAAGGCATCTGCTGCCTTTGGTGATGCTCAGACAGTAAAATGTCACCCGACGATCACAGCGAAACAACGCACCTGCTTGGCGTGTGACATCAGACAGCCTGGCTGCAACCTGATGGCATTCAGTGGCCAAACTATGATCTTCCCCAACCCTGCAGCTGCGAGCGACTGCGAGCAATCCGCTGTCACATCGGCTACATCATGTATGATCCTCCTGGTGGGTGCATCAGTACTTCTAGAGTTGTGTTGCTGCAGGGATGTGGGCCGTCTGGTAAATGTCCTGCTGCCAGAAAAGTTTTCAATGAGTATCACCGTGCCGGACCAGCTAGTGAAGTTTAGCTCATGCATAGAATGCCAAGCAGATTGCTGCATGCTACAAGCCAGGGTCCGCCACCCAACACATGCTGCTGACCCTGTGTTTCACTTCACTTCAGTAATACCTTGATGCAGTTGATGGCTTCCGATGTGCAGTGAGCGTTGATGTGTCAGCCGTCAGAGCCTGTCATCATGAGCAGACAACCAACCTCGGTGGCGACCCCCTGCATGGCACTGCAGCTTTGCCAGCGCAACTATCTTGTTGCAGTGGCCCGGATTGGCTCAGTCACTTTTACATGCTGCTATTCCTGCTTCCAGAGTACTCTGGATCCACTAGTGCTGGTCGCTAAACGCACCCACTATCGGCTTCACACAAGCTCTGTAACAGAAGTAAAACTCAGTAATACCTTTGAACATTGAAAGCAAGCATTGAACAAGCCCTGCGGAGGATGAGGAGGCCATGCAGTGACAGCACTGGTCATGACAAGCAGTGCCACAACGCCGGTGACCACACCGGTGTTGCGGCGCAACAAGGCAGCAACGACGACTCTTGACAGGATCATCAAGATTCTACACAAACACAGCTAAGCTTTACAAACACAGTTGCTTGAAACGATCACCGTCAACAAGTTCATCCAGCCCCACTTCACCAATGACAGAAACACTGTCTCTGACTCAGGCCCTCCCACCTTAAGGTCCGTAAATGCGTTGCAGACAACCGATGTCCCTCTGAATCAGGGAGAATGCTGTTACAGAATCTTGGCTCGCAGCAGCTGTGCAATACCAGAACTATTCTCTCCGGATGCTGTCATGCCATGCCAATGCCTTGTCAGACACAACTATCCTTCAAGACCTTCATGATATGGGAACTGATGACATTTCGGTTTGCAGGTTGCTAATGACTCCAACTCAGACCCGGTTTCAGCCAATGGTTGGATACAGCTAGGACTGAGGCTTATGCCGTATACGACACACACATTGGGGCTCAAAGCTTACAGCAACATCACTGCTGCAGGAGCGGCCAAAGCTTGTAATTAGCTGACCGGCAGTACCTAGGGTCCTGACCAGAGAACATGACGGCCCAACCTCTGGCACAAATGCTCGACACATCTCACCCCCTATCCCACCCGGTGCGGCACCAGCTCACCGAAGAAGACCTAGCTTCAGACAACAGAGGAGATATCAAGAACAGAAATCCAAACCATGTTTTATATTAGTGTACATGCAGGTCACCACAAAAAGGAAAGTACCAAGTCACAAGGTGCAGACACACAACTCATCACAGCGCTGAGCCTGACACTCAGGCTCAGCAGTCACACTCTGTCTGCTGTGTTCACTGCAGCAGTTGACGTCCATCATCCCAGCAACAGTAGCTGAGCTACACCGGCAACCAGCTGCTGGTCGAGAAGTTGCCTGATCGCCACATGGCTGGTTGCTGCTTGCACAACGCAAGCTGCTATTTATGGCTGTCCAAAGGACATGCTGCGCTGGGGCTGTCACAGCCTCTGTGTTGGCCTATCTCCGCAGTGCTCAACACGCTTTGCACCACTTGCTGCAGCTGCTGCGGCACAGTGCTGCAGCTGCTAAGGATGCTGATGCAGGCCAGCTGTTACTTGACACCGCGCATACGGCGTGCCAACTGCATGTCCTTCGGCCTGCAGGACACAGACAAACAGCGGGTTGTAAGCGAGTTGTTCGGCATATTGCAGCACCTCAGATGTCACCGCATGCATGCTGAGCAGACATGTCACAGGCAACTCATGCAAACAACACCGGGAGACCAGTGACTGAGAACGTGTCCTTGTGCCTGTTGATGCAGTATCCAGACGCTCGGTTTTTGCTGCTGAACCGAATAGCCAACTGCATAACATGCCTGGTCAAAACATGCGCGGCTGAAGAGTTGAGCATGTGTATCATTGCCACACAAGAACACGCTGTGCATACACAGATTGCCAAGCTGCAACAGAAGTGGGAGAAAGGCGCTTGGGACGATTGCAAACAGGTGCTGACAACTGCAAACTGCTTGCTTCTACCACCCGGTCACTTACATGATTGTTACACGCTTGGCATGGATGGCACACAGATTTGAGTCCTCCATCAGCGTAATCTGCAAGGAACATACGAGTCAAAGTAGTCAGCTGGCTGGCAATGACTGTTTGCTCAAGCACTTATCCGTGCAGCATTGCCCCAGTAAACAGTAGATAGGCAAAACCATCCCAACTCGGTTCGACTTGTTACATAGGAGAGCTACTTCGCACATGAAGCCCGGGCTGCATTCAAGGCCTGGTTGATGGCCGCTGCGTAAGGATGTCTACCAAAGTCATGGTACAACGTCAGCAGCCCACTCGTGCGACTTCAGAAACGTTGCAGTGCCCTGGGCGATTGCCATGTGTACCATATTCACGGTATGTGCATATCTTCCCACATAAACCACCTAAGACAGACACATACAGAGAGAGTTGCAGGCAGCTAATGGAACTGTGCAACCGCTGCTTGATGCTTACCAGATGGGCCTCAGCTGCTTCCTGCAGCGCCTCCAGGGCTTCCTTCCTGAACATGAAGTCCGGTTTGAGAGGTTGACATATTTCACGGACCAGCCGCTGAAACGGAGCCCTTCTGATTAGAAGCTCTGTGGACTTCTGATACTTCCTGATTTCACTGCAGGAACCAAAGTGGCCAACATGTGAGTGCTCCGGTAGCTGGCAGGAGTTGATGAACTGTGGGTTTGAAGGCAGTAATGATGCAGAGAGTGCACAGGGGAGTTGAGCTTCGAGTTTAAGGCTGCATCTGCTGTGCAAGTCCGGTGAAGCAGGATACAGCAGCTGTATGCGAGTCTTACCGAAGAGCCACTGTCCCACGCTTGACTGGGGCCTTTCTGCGCCCGGGAGCAGGCACGGCAGTCCTCTTAACAGCCTTCTTCAGACCTTTCTTCGCAACGGCCTTCCGTGCCAGTTTCTCCGCAAGTTTGCGGGGTACCTTTGCGCCCCCAGTAGACTTCCGAGCCGTTTGCTGCAACAAGACCAGAGATCCCACACCCAGGCGGCCGCATTTCAGGAGTCTATGGGCGGTCTGGTGCGGGGTGTGTGCAGGGATGCTGTGCTTGTGAGCTGCCAACACAGACTCGCAAATCAGGCAGCCGTGCCGACGCTAAGCAGCATCTTACGTAGTATATCCGAGTACAGTATGTTAAAACAAGCAAAACAATGGGCAGAGCAGCAGTAAGCCTTACTTTGGTGCGCGCCATAGCCACTGACACTTTTAGCAATTTATACTTATAGTCAGTTCAACGCTATTGTATCCCTTGAACAAGAAAGTGCCACGGGTGAGGTGAAACCGGGTTCGTTCAGTGGTTGAAGGCTTTCTCACTTGCTGACAGATGCCGTGTACTGCGTTTGGAACATGCGACAAAGGAGCTGCTTAGGGCTCCGCGTGGTCTTCTGATGGGGCCCTCGCTGGTTCAGGGCCTAACCCGTTGAACTTCTAGCGTCCGCTCAGATGCTTGTTGATTGCCAGTCTGGCAAAGGCATCTGATGCATGTGGTGATGCTCAGTCAATAGAAACCGCTTACGAACACAGCCAAACAGCGCCCCTGCTTGGTGTGAGACATCAAAGAGCCTGACTGCAACCTCATGGCATTCAGTGGCCAAACTATCCGATAGTCACTGCGACAGTGACCCCCCTGCCAGCTGCGAGCACATCGTTCTCACATCGGCAACACCCATCTGGTGGCTACGTCAGTACTGCTAGGGCTAAGTGTTGCTGCAGGGTTGTGTGCCGTCTTGTAAACCTGCTGCTGGGTTCAAATGGGGGACACCAGCTAGTAGCTTGCGGCTTGTAGATCCTGCGGATGCCGTGCCCTGTCCGAAGCTTGCACACTGTGCACTAGTAGTTGCCAGGCACTTGCTCACCAAGCCTGAACGGCACACCGCCCATGATGCGGCATGCAACCCCTCGGCTGATGCAGGTAGCCAAACAGGGCACCTGCTTGAACTCATGCACTGCATAAGAGCAGCAGTTGCAGGCTTGACCGAAGTTCGAGGTCTATTCATTTGCTCCCTAGTTCAAGGACTGCATTAAGGCCTACACCAGCAACGCAGCAAAGAATGCATGCTGTGAAGCATTGCCAGCAACCACAGCAGCGCCTATTCAACAACAGCATGTGGCTAGCTCGCCTTCCCTTGACTCTGAGTGTAATGATAACACAATGGGATCACCAATGAGTTCTGGCTGCTGCACAATTATCAACGCCACTCAGAGGCAGGTGCATACTTGACCCAACAGAAAACCACATTTGCGTTTACAGCTTTTGAACCCAAATAAGTCTCTATCATAGAGAGTTATTGCCAGAGGGATGACTTGTCTGTCCCTGGCGGCCTTGCAAACAGTCCGACCAACAACCAACTTCCTTCTAGTTGCTAAAAACTGAGGCGAACATTAACCAGCATGACAATAGACATGGACATAAACCCGCTGAGATCTCAGTTTTCACAAATATGCAAAAGTCCGAAGCTCCTGAATCAGATGTTTGAGCCCAATGTCTATGTTGGAAAACCAGCAGACTTAGGCCAGCTGGTAATTGCTTATGCTGCAGTCAACATGCAGAGCAGTTGGTCCTCAGAGGCACATCTGAAAGATGCCGACCAAGAGCCTCAATGAGACCATGCCCTAGACTGTTATCAAAGGTGCAGACACTGACAGTCCCAGTCTGGAGGACCAGGCAATGTGTGTCACACACGCCAGCAACCCACTCACGCTGTGCAGAACTCCGCCCCACTCTAACGCACCACACACTACACAAGCTCAGTGCTCATGCCCTGTTTAGCATGAGGAGGCCATCCTGTGATAGCACTGGTCATGGAAAGCCGTCCCACATGGAAGACAAATGCAATAGTGCAACAATGACAACTTTCAACAGGACAAGCAACTCTTCGAAGCAAAAACAGCGAAACAAATCTACCCTGCCTCGCTTCACCAATGACACAAACACTGCCTCTGACTCAGGCCCTCCCACCTTCATTCCATACATGCATTGCGAACAACCGATGTCCCTCTGGATCGTGCAAAGTGCCTCACAGTGCAGTTGTTACAGCAGCAAATCAACAACACTCGTGGCTCGCAGAAGCCATGCAGTACCAGAAACAAACTCTCCAAATGCTGTTCATGCGATGCCAATGTTTCATGGGATACAGCTACCCTTCCTGACCCAGCCAGCAAGCCAGCTGATGACTGGAGAGAACACTGGATATGGACACAATCTACCCTCTGCTCAACAGATGCAGGTCATACTGCTGCTTGCTGTCGGTCCAAGCCTTCACCCACTTCATCCCAGCCGCTGCAGCAAGTTCATCAACCTCCTGCTTACTGTATTTGTAGCTGTACTCAATGTGAATAAGCTCTCCTGCCAGTATGCCCACACTGCATACACCCCCCTCTGCTGCTGCTGCTGGCGCTGAAGCAGCGCCTGCTGTGGTTGCTGACCTGCTTGCTGGGCAAGGGAAGGTGATTTTTGTATCTCTCTTCGCCATGTAGTATGCTTCATGACGGCCCAGATCATCATTGTAGAGACAGAAATACTCAAAATCTTCAGGGTTCAAGCTACTCAGGAGCTTGCCACCTAGTCCGATGTTTTGTGGCTGCACAATCTGCTGATCCAGTACGTTCCTGCAGTGGTTCAGGCCGTTCATGATGAATGCGTTCGTGATGCCGGCAGGATCGTTGTAAGCTTCGGCGACTTTCCTGGGCTCGTTGCGTCGGTCGATGCCGACCAGCAGCAGATCACCTGAAGCAGCACATACCGCAGTGACATTACCATTGAGGGTCAATCAACGTGAGCAGCCTGAGTAGGGATAAGTATTGGTGACAATACTATTGCTCGTGTGCATGCTGCGACGGTGGAGTCCTGAAACTGGTTCGGGACTTTGCTGTGCAAATGGGTCGGCGCTGTTGGTGCTGGTACCGAAAAGTTGTCCAGGCATCACTGGTCACCCCCGCCAACAATCCAGAGCCCAACATGGGCTTAAGCAGCTGATAATAACATCTGTCACTGCTACCAGCATTCTGTGCAGCAGACTTCGGGCTAGCAGTTCAGTTCACAATGCATTGAACACCGACTTTGCTGCAGCTAGGCCCCCACCTGGTTGCATGGCCAGTTCCCGCAGCTGAGTCAAGAAACTTGCCGCATTCTCCCTACTGTAGTTGCCAATGCTGCTGCCCAGCCACATGATCAGCTTGCCAGGGCCGCTGCTGCTGCTGCCGCTGCTGTTATCAGCCAGCTGACAGATAGGAACACACTTGCCGTTGCCGCAGCAGTCATTGTCGTTGGTTAGGTCTGCTACAATCACAGCAGCATCGTCTGTATCTCCGCTGATCGCGCTGTTAACAATGCTGACTTTGTCAGACACGCTATCGTCATCACTGCTGTTGCCACTGCTAGTGCTGCTGCTGCTGCTGCTGCTATCAATCTCAGGCCCTGCAGGTGCTAGCTGCTTGCTGTTGGGTGCTGCTTGTCCCTCAGCAGCAGCAGCAGAGGATTTGTCAAGACTGATGATTGCCACGTCAGCAGCAGTTGAACCTTCGGTGCTGCTGTGTGTGCCAAATACATAGCTAAGCTGCTGCTGCTGCTGAATGTAAGCCAGACCTTGCTGGTAGGTGCCAACAAGGCCGGCAAGGCCAATCTGGCCTGAAAAGTGGTCTGCAAGGCAACCACAGCACAGACAGCACGCAACACTTCAATCAAAAGGCAGCATAACAGCCTTGATGAGCACATCTGGCAAAACAAACCTGCAGACTACAGCCATTACCAGTGTAAGATGTCACACACCCAGAAGACAGCATCTGCCAGATGCCGACTGGGACCCCTGTGTTGGCTGCTAGCATGCATCTGCTCGTCAAGACATCACATTCAAGCCATAGCAAAACTTCTTCTGGTGACCAGACGCATGTAAAGGTACATATTGGAGGGTTGCAAGGGATGTATAAGCATGCTGCAGTCTATCAGTTGCAAACCTGCTGCAACCCAAGCCCCGTCTCACCTTTCAGTTGTCCCAGTGCCTCACTCAATGAATGTTCACACAGATCCAATGCAAAGAAGTTCACATCTTGCTTGCCGCTAGATACCACAGCATCAAGCAACAGCTTGGTCTTGCGCATGGACCTGTTCAGACAGCAACACCAGCAGCAACTCCAGCCAGGTGATGTACTGCATCAGCATTCGTCTGTTGGATATGGCACATGGGTAGAGTTGCTAGGTGCTAATGATTGAACGGCTGAGCAAGCATGTCTTGGGTTGCGCTGCTCTGGTCACTCAATGTAAACCATTGTGCACAGCAACAAGGTCCCAGGACACATGTTTTGTGGGTGGCGACCCCCATGCATGGCACTGCAGCTTTGCCAGCGCATCTATCTTGTTGCATTGGCTCCGTTACTTTTACATGTAATCAAGGCCTAGTGCTACCCACGCTACCACACTCACCCAGCTCCCAGCTCGATGACAGCTGTTCCATCCGAGACGCATTGCCCGACTATTTGAGGTCCGTGCGATGCTAGTATGTCAGCCTCTGCGGCTGTGAGGTAGTACTCTGGGAGATATGTGATCTGGTCAAACAGCTGTAACCCAGCATCGTCATACAGTAGCTCAGTTGGCAGGGACTTGAGCAATGTTGGGCCTGCATCCTCGTTAGCAGCAACCCCAGGTAGACTTGCTGAGGATCCGAGTGAGTCTGCGCTTGCTGCGCTGTCCGTGAAGCTCTTGCAGCTGCAGATGCTGCTGTGTCCGTTGAGGTGGTGGTTGCGGTTGCTCCGATGGTGCAGCTGTTGCTCTGCTGCTTTGCTGAGAGGCACGCTTGGTACTAACAAACCGTTTGCGATGGCTTGTAGTAGTTCCGCGTTGTTGCCCGCGCTGCTGTCGGACTCAAAACCGGGATTGTCACCGCGCGAGCTGTGGTGCACGGATACAACGTCGCATGTGCTCGGGCGTTTCATGTAGTCCAGTGCAATGAAATCAGCCTCAAAAGTGGGGCCGTCAACATCTGGACAAGCCATGGTAACCCACGTCCCACACTTAGTGCCGAAACTCAACGTTGCAGGCAGTGCTGCAACGCGGATACGTTTCATACCCTATAAAGCGAGCACTCGGCAGCGTATGGCGCTGGGCTGCGGAGCCCTCTGAGGAATATCGGAGGGCGGGTGTGGCAGCGTTGGAGATATTCGGAAAGGTGACGAATAATCTCGTGCATGCGACGTTCCGCAGCTGCCGGCCTCAAAGGACAGGCCGCGTCACAGTAGTATGTAGGTTCTCAAGCAGGAGTGTTTTCGTACGCTCGCCGTGGTCGTTTGGCCTGCGTACAGTGTATATCCAGTGTAGGCATGGCTTGGAAGTGTGTATGCAAGCACGCATTCTTTTTGGTCGTATTTGGCCAGGCATTACATCGATTCGGCTGGTTTCACGCATTGGCATCGGCATCACAGGCTAGCGTGCAGGGTAGTCTCGTGAGCATTGAGCACCGCCGTGCACGTGCTCAACATATAAGGCAGAGTAAACAAAACCTTCCAATCCAAACAAACTTAAGCGCGCATTACGCCGTTTGCTTCAAATGTCAAGTACGTTCGTACCGTCGCCAGTATTCCTTCACAACGGTCTGCCTAGCCGGTTTTACCCAATCAGCATTGTGTCAGCGGCTAGGCAAAATTTGAGATCTGGTCAGTAGCAAATGTATCACACATTAACGGCCTGCGACGAGAGCCCAGCACAACCAGCCAAGACACGAGAGCTGCCCCAGGAAAACCGCCAGCAATATGAAGCCCAGGCACCACTCTGCTGGTGGTCTGACAGTCGAGACTCAACAGCCAGATAGATACAACCAGCTGCGGCCGCGAACTTTACGACAAACAAGACAACAACAACAGCAGCAACGATAGATAAATCCAACCCGCCCTCCGCCCCGCCGCTTCAAAACAAACAACGCAACAACCAACTTGTAGTACAACAGCAGGCCTCAAGGCACTTTGGCAAGCTGTTACTCATCAGCTTCGTGGCAAGTGGACACAGACCAAGACACCTGCAGGCTGGTACTGCAGCTTAGAAATTGCACTTGCGTCTGCCAAAGCAGCAGGGTTGCGCATCTCATGCGTCGACAGGTCACTGCCCAGACCCCGGACACACTAGATCAGCCCTGGACTGTAATAGCAGCCTTGGCCTCAGCTGACACATACGCCTTTCAGCAGTACAGAGGCACTGATGGGCGTTGTGCATGCCTTGACAGCAATACACTCAAGACACCAGAACCAAGACACACTTG
Source organism: Coelastrella sp. UTEX B 3026 (assembly GCA_002588565.1). NCBI lineage: Eukaryota > Viridiplantae > Chlorophyta > Chlorophyceae > Sphaeropleales > Scenedesmaceae > Coelastrella > Coelastrella sp. UTEX B 3026. The sequence continues at coordinate 2,247 of NSMO01014417.1, read as the reverse complement.
CATCCTCACAAGGGTTATAATCGCCATACAAGGGTCAGACTGCACACCAGTACACCAGCCCAATGCAGATTGCTCACATGCCTTTGCTTCCAAGTGCTTGCAGGGCCCAGCTAGCTCAGCTCTAGGCATCACACAGAAAACCTTTAAGAGCCTCCAGTTGGACGCTCAACGGAGAAGCCAACTGATGCGCAGTGCGGGGCGAGAACAGATCTTCTTGTCAGTCTTCTCAGTGACCAATGCTGGCCACAAGTACTGTGTGCATCAGTGTGAGTCTTCCTCTTCCAAGGTCTCCATGGTTGGTGGTGCATTCATAGCTGCTTCGGCCTCTTCAAGCGCTGCCTTATATCTGGCCTGGAGGTCAGCCAGAGTTTGCTTGCGCTGTTGTAGTTCAGCTACTGCTTCCTGGACTTGAGGGTCCTGCAGACAACAAGCAGCAGAGGAGGCTGAGTCAAACACCGTTTTGCACTTGCTGCCCAGCTGCAACGGCTTGCAGGACGCTGCCGATGTATACAACATGTCTCCCACTGCCGCAAACCATTTACTGCTTCCAGCACAGACAACATACAACATGTACACATGACAGGGAGTGGAGGATGACTTGCAGGACTCGGACGCGCTAGTATTTGCGGCTGTATCCTATCTGCTGTGAGTCAGCTACCGCTTCCTGCACTTGTGGGTCCTGCAGAAAACATGCAACCCAGGAAGCTGAGTTGAAAACGGCTGTGCAGCTGCTGGCCAGCCCAGGGCAGCTTTCAGGACGCTGCCAGTGTATACAGTCTGTTTCAGCTGCCACAGTATAGCTGCCGACTGCTGCGCCGTCATCCCTCTAGAGAAGCACTATCATATGTTTCCAGGACAGATGCATGCATGCATGCATGGATGGGGCCATCCACAGAATGGCTTCTAAGAAGGTTTCCTGCAGCTTCGGAGCCATAGACTGCATGCCATGGTCCAGTTCACGGTCATTCCCACCTGGTTGCTGAGGCCTTGCTGCTCTTTGAGTGCCCTAACCGCTGCTGCCTGTTCAGCTACTGCTGCCTCTGCTGCATCGACATCTTCCTGACTTGGTGGAATCTCAAATGCTGGTGGTGGTGGTGCTTCACCCTGAACTGTTACTACTGTTCCGTCCTCTAATTCATACTGTGTGAATACGGCTGATTGGCCCCACAAAGTGCCTGCAGCACATGCGCATGCATCACATGCTTCACAAGGCTGGATGAGCAGACAGCAACGCTTTGCCGAGAACACTAACACCGAGGTTCTCTTAGCTGGCTTCAGACAGCAGACCGCCAAGGGGGTTGGCAGGCAACCGTTACTGCACAACAGGTCAGGTGACAGTCGCACAACCTCAAGCCGCACAACCCCAGCCATTTTACCAAAGACCTATCAACTGCTTGCTTTACGCCATGCATGAGGAACCGTTGAGAGCCAAGCAGGCCCTCACCATCCAGTTCATGGACGTTGAAGAGCTTACAACCCTTCAGCTTGAACCTCTTGCCCTTGAGTGATCTGCGCCACCCCTGGTAGTCCTTGATCATGCCACCATTAGCTGCCTGCTCCAAGAGCTGCTGACGCTCCTGCATATGATGTGCACAAGTACGTACAACATTATGACTGCTGTACCTGGTGCAGCTTTTGGAGGCCAGGCATTGCTGTGTGACACTCCGTAATCATGCGACCGTAATCAGCTTTGCAGTTTGCTTGTGCTTGTGCTTGCACATATGGAATGTTTTGGCAAAGATAGCGCCAGAGAGATGATAAAACATGATATGCTGACCAGGCCTTTGTTGTTACTGCTACCACCGTCCACTTGTTGAAGGCACTGCTCAGCTGCTGCAAGCCACAGAAATGCAGGTACCATTTCTTGAAGGTACTGCTGCAATGAGTTGTGTCAGCCTTCTTTGGCAGCTAGGATGCTCCTGCACGATGCCCAGCTGGTGTGTAAACACTTACAACAAAGCTCTATGCGGCCGTCCACCATGACTTTGGTTCAAGGTACACCGGGTAAACACAGTGGGTAACACCGGATAGAAGTGCCGCCAGTTCGTGGTCGTGATCAATGAAGCATACCTCCCGAGCTGAGCCTTCCTCCGTGGATAGCCGTGATGGGATCCCTACTAGAGTGTCCCAAGTGCCTTCAAACATCTCCAAAGCAGCTCTGTTCGCGTACGTGAACACGGGGTCATCAACGCCTTCTTCGAACTTGTTGTGAGCTAGGCATACGAATGGGGCTTTGTACATGGCTTC
>NSMO01014416.1:0-26659 GCA_002588565.1 Coelastrella sp. UTEX B 3026 | reverse complement strand
CCTAGATCTGCTGCGCTGGTGCTACTGCTGTCAGCCCCAAACCCTGCTGCTGCCGCGGCAGCAGCAGCAGCAGCAGCGGGTTGGTCACCCGTCCACGGAAGTTCAACAGTTCTGCCGGTTGACTCATCATGAAACCAATCCAGCATTGCCTGTGGATCATTATCCAAATCTCCTGGGATGGTGCTGCTGCTGCTGGTGCTGCTGCTAGGAGTGGCAGCAGCGTTGGTAGCACTGCTGCTGGATCGCTGCTGCTGCTGCTGCTGCTGCTGTGGCTCTGTTACATTGTCACTGTCATCTGTTAGTTCCATGTCAATAACATCTGTCAGCTCATTTCTGAGATCTGCAGGGTTCACCTAAGGAGCAGCAGCAGCAGCAGCAGCAGCGGCAGCAGCAGTGCCAAACGACAAACAGGCACCTCAACCACTTCCAGGCAGAAGTATGTTGGATTATAAGTCAGGCACAGCACATACAAAGACCGTATTAACATAACAGATAACCTGTGGTGGATTGACAACATGATCAAAACTTGCGATGTATGTAACATGTTATACCCACAGGACATCCGGATGGCGGTTCAAAACGGCCATGAGCAACAAAGAGGTACACACTTTCAACCATTCTTTTGCCATATCAGGTGTGATCAGGCTTTGCAAATCTTCAAAACCCTCTTCTTCCAACCGCCTGCTGCTGCTGCTGTTGCTGCTGCCACAACAGCATTTGCCGTTTTAAGACTTTCACTCTACCACACAGCACAAATCAACCAATTCTATCACAAACAAGAAACCCCAAAACAGGATACTAGAATTTAACCCCCCAACAGCCAGGCGCCACAAGAAGATACATACTTTCAACCATTGCTTTGCCATTTCCGGTGTGATCAAGCTCTGCAGATCTTCTACACCCTCTTCTGCCAAGCGCCGGCTGCTGCTGCCGCTGTTGCTACTGCCACAACAGCACCTGCCGTCATGAAACCAATCTATCACACAGCACAAACCACTTGTACTATCACCTAAACAAGGAATCCCAAATTGAAACTAAAAATGTAGCCACCCACCCAACAGGCATCAACAACAACAATGAGGTACACACCTTCGACCGTTGCTTTGCCATTTCTGGTGTAATCAAGCTTTGCAGATCTTCAAGCCCTCCCTGCTGCTGCTGCTGCCGCTGCCACAACAGCTCCGTTGTGAAACTGGTTTACCACACAGCACAAACTAACCTTTCCTATCAAAAGCCAAATACACCAGTTTGCATATCACAATGTAAGCCGCAACAGGATTGAGCAACGCGAGGTACATACCTTCAACCGTTGCTTTGCCATTTCCGGTGTAATCAAGCTCTGCAGATCTTCTAAACCCTCTTCTGCCAACCGCCTGCTGCTGCTGCCACCCGCTGCTGCTGCTGCCGGCCGGGAGAACAGCGGCCCTCTTTTGCCAGGCAGACTGGACACATCAATCCCCCGTCTGGACTTGCTGCCGCTGCTGCTGCTGCCGCTTGCCCCACTGCTGCTGCTGCTGCCAGATCGGTCACCACTGCTGCTGCCGCTGCCAGGTGCTGCTGCCGCTTGCCTGGGCACTTCCCAGGGTGCCACTTTTGGTGCTTTCATATTTCTTTGTGCCTGCAGATAATGCAACAGGAACACCACACTTCACAAAGGTGAAAGGTCAATTCAATTCAGATTTCTCAAGTAAAGTCTGGTTTGAAGTCTGAATTGAAGTCAAACCTGGACTGCTTCACAATTTATAACGTTATAACGTTAGCACAATGTGAGAGGGTAGACACATAGCAAGCCGTGTGACACCTTACTGGTATGCAAACTTGTGCACAGGGTTGTTACAAATTGAAACCGAACGGTATCGTGTGTGACACCTTACTGCTAGAACACACGGGAACAGCGAAACAAAACATGAAAAAGTGAAAGAGAGGCTCTGAAAGTGAAAGATACAGAACATCCTGCAGCCACACATGAATTCGAGTCAAACCTGGACTGCTTCATACTTTTTAACACACTGTGAGAGGGTAGGATCATAGCAAGCCGTGTGACAGTTTAGATTAGAACACACGGCGACAGCCACACAACATATGAAGCAGTGAAAAAGGGTCTCTGACAGTGAAACAAACAGAACATTCTGCAGCCACGCACCAACTTACTCATACTGCTGCTGCCATCAATTCGCCCATACACATTCGCTGATCCGTATAAAGTGTAATCGTCACACAAATAACCAAACGTTCAGGTCATAATTTGACCAACAGCAGCAGCAGCTGCTGCTACAACAAGTAAGTCAGAAATGTAGCCAGCAAGATGAACAAAATATGCATGATTTGCGGCAGCTCACTTGTACTGCTGCTGCCATCAATTCGCCCAGCCGTTTCTGCCCATCCTCTTTGAGTGCCATGGTCACACAGACTGGTGGCAGCCCCTGTGCCTCTAAGTATTCCAATATGGTGGCTTGGGCCTTCAGGCTCAGACCTGTGCAACAGCAGAAGGAAGAAATTGAAGGGAGTTCGGTGTTGCCTGTCTACAACCAGTGTGGCAGCAGCAGCAGCAGAAGCAGCAGCAGCAGCAGCAGCAGCAGCAGCAGAGCCATGGTCACACAGACTGGTGGCAGCCCCTGTGCCTCTAAGTATTCCAATATGGTGGCTTGGGCCTTCAGGTTCAAACCTGTGCAACAGCAGGACAAAGAGTTGAAGAGAGTTTGGCGTAGCCTGTTTACGACCAGTGTGGCAGCAGCAGCAGCAGCAGCAGCAGAGCCATTGTCACACAGACTGGTGGCAGCCCCTGTGCCTCTAAGTAATCCAATCTGGTGGCCTTCAAACTTAAAACCTTTGAGATAGTAGTACAGGCGGATCAAAGGATCATTGAGTTGTCACTTGGCAGCAGCAGCAGCAGCAGCCTCTGAGCAAGAGCTGTGATGCTGGATCCGTTCAACTTGGCAAGTGCCATTGTCACACGATTTGGTGCAGACATCGTGCTTTGAGAACTCCAATACAGTGCTTGGGCTTTCGAGCTTAGTAAGAATATGAGCACACACGCACGCACGCACGCACCTGATACATCTTGGCTGCCGCAGGCAACCTGGTTGCTGGCAAACAATGTGCAATGTGCCGTTCATGCAACCAGTGCGGCAGAGAAATCATGCTGATACTTTGCGTGGCGCTGCAATTGCGCCTGATTCAATTACGTAAGAACATGATACATCTTGGCTGCCGCAGGCAACCCGGTTGCTGGCAAACAATGTGCAATGTGCCATGCACCCACTGTGGCAATGAATCAGTTGTAATGATGCGCAAGTATCTGGCCGGTCTATAATAGTATTACAGTATTGAATGTGCCCACTTTGAGAGGTGTTGCAGCTGTGTTGTGTTGTGCAATCACCTGAGAACATGATACACCTCTGGCTGCCCCAGACACCCCCAAGTACCTCATGGCAGCCCAACCACTATGGCAGAGACACAAGTAGCAAGGACCAGTTACGGCCAGATGATGAACCGACAAACACATGCCATAATGCTGATCATCACATGTCACACCTCCTTAAGTTATCAACAATCTTATGAGTACCTAGTCGGTAGAATTACCTGAGAACATGATACACCTCTGGCTGCCCCATGCACCCCCAAGTATCCAGTCAGGGGGCCGAGGAGCACTCCAATCGACCTCAGGTGTGGCTAGAGCCAGGTCGAGCGGGCCCTGAAGAAAGCGGTAAACAAAAGGGTTCAGGTTTTTGAGGTTTTCACGTCGTGTGCACATGCACTAATATCATCTGCAAGAGAAACCCCTAGAAGTTAGCCTAAACTCTTGGCACGATCGGCCTCCGGGGTACAAAGAGCCAGATCTAGCGGGCCCTGCAGGAAGCTTAAACCCCAATCATAAGCCCCTAAACCCCAAATAGTTAGCAGCCTGCATAAAGCAGAGATGTAGTAATGTATCTACTACTTCTTCTGCTGTGATGGGCCGCATTGCTGGAGAGCTTCTGCTCTTGCTGGCAATAACAGGGGAGGCTGTCTGAATGTCACTGCTGCTGCTGCTGCTGCTGCCACCGCTGCTGATCTAGTGAGCATGCCTGCCAGAGGTTTGGTGACTGCTGCTGCTGCCCCTGCTGCTGCTGCCCCTGCTGCTCCTAATACTGCTGAGCAAGCCTGGCCCGGGGTTTGTAGCTGCTGTTGCCGCCCCTGCTGCTGCTGCTGCTCCTAATACTAGTGAGCAAGCCTGGCCCGGCGTTGGTAGCTGCTGTTGCCGCCCCTGCTGCTGCTGTTACAGTGAGCAAACCTGGCCGGAAGTATTGCACCTGCTGCTGCTGCTGCTGCCCCTGCTGCTGGCAGTGAAGACTATCAGTGGGCCTGAAGCAGCGCCATTGCTGCCACAGTTGCTGTTTATGAGCCAGCGTCGCTGATAGTCGGGCATTTATTTGCTGCCGCTGCTGCTGTTCACTAACTATGGCCACAGAGTGGTTATTACTGCTGCCGCTGTTTCTATTGCTGCTTGTACCAGCCAGGGTGCTCTGGTACCTACTACCGCTGCTCGTGGTAGTGACACTCAGTGTGCCTGAAGCAGCGCCATTGCTGTTGACATTGCTGCCACAGTTGCTGGTTATCTACCAATGTCACTGATGTTTGTAACCTTTTCTTTGCTGCTGCTGCTGCCGCTGCTGCCACTGCTGCTGCTTGCGAGGAACGGCGGTAGAATGCTTATGACTACTGCCACTGTTTCTATTGCTGCTTGTATCCGCCAGGGTGCCCTGGAACCTACTGATGCTGCTAAAACACATCGTGGACTGACCTGCAGCATTTTTTCTGTTACTGGCAATATCGTGATGTCCTCAGCACCAGGCTGACCTTAGAAGCACGGACTACTCTTGAATTTTCACGTGCTGCTGCAGACGACCGCTGTTGATTCTTGAAACCCAATACGCACATAGCTGCTACAATACATCGAGAAGCTGACCTGCAGCAATTCTTCTGTTACTGGCAATATCTTGGTGTTCTCAGCACAGAGCCGACCTTGAAAGCACGGACTACTCTTGAAATGTTATGCGCTGCTGCAGACGACTGCTGTTGGTTCTTCAAAATCAGTACACACAAACACATAGCTGCTACAATACATCGGAAAGCTGACCTGCAGCAATTCTTCTGTTACTGGCAATATCTTGGTGTTCTCAGCACAGAGCCGACCTTGAAAGCACGCGCTTTTCGTGAATACATGTGCTGCTGCTGCAGAGGGCTGCTGTTGCTGTTTCTGATAAACGTACCCACAGAGCTGCTGTTGTTAAAACGATGAACTGACCTGCAGCATTTCTTCTGTTACTGGCAGTATCTTAACGTCATCAGCACCCAATTGATCCAAGGTTGCACGAGCTACTGCGTACTCCTCAACCCTGAAACCAGCCATAACCAGGGCCTGCGCAAACACAGAAACACAGACGCAGGCTTTGCAAGGACGGCAGGTTTAGCAGTGCTGTATACAGATGTCCTAGGCTCGATGAATTCAACATGATGCTGTCACCACGGCTGGTACTAATGTTTATGAGATCATCAAACTATCCAGAATAATCCTTTAGCGATGACGAGTGGCCCAAAGGCACATTTGCGGCCAAAGCAAAACAGTTGTATTTTGAGAAACCAACACTTCCATCTGCTGCTTTGACTGTCTTCGCGACTGCATACATTCTGGGGCTGATGCTGCAGCGCCCGCAGACTACTGTACAAGTCTAACGTCCAATCCTACTGGCTCTGTCTCTTTCTTTCTACTAAGCTGTCTTGAAGGACACCAAACGCTGTCTTTCTTGCGGCGCACCTTTGGCCCATACACTTCTAAGCTTTCAATTGCTTTGCGCCACTCCTCAGGCAAACTCTCATCTACTTTCGCCACATCATCGAGCAACGATGCGTCCGGGTCAATGTTATACAGTATTTCCTTCTGTTGACGCATGGCTTCCTCGCGAGTCATGCCTATTTCTTCGTAGTATGCATCATCAAGCTGTACTTCATCCAAGTCTGGATTCCTACTGTCAAATGGAGCCCTACGAGCTACCGAGCCGCCAGCAGAGCCGCTAGTAGATGCATTAACGCGGGCAAAGTGTAGGGTGGGGCGCGGCACCCGGAGGCCGGCAGTGCATGGCGTGAATGGGTGGAGTGGTGGGCGGTGCCATCTGCTGTTGTGGGTCACCAACCCCGATGAGCGAGATGAGTGAGAGATCTTCATCGCAAAGCAGCTAGAGCACCCAATCAAATCAACTGGAAGGTCCAGGCATTGAGGGCTTGCTGCCGCTCAATCTTTGCCGGGACGAGGTGACTGGAATGTCGCTGCAACCCGCGTGGCAGCAACGGCCAGAAACTCTTCAATCGATTGTACACTTAGCTTCTGAGCTGGTCGGTCGCATCAACGAGGGACCAGCGAGCGTGACATGTCACTCTGAATTCAAGTTGCAGACTCTGTTTTGTGCAAGACCAGCTGTATCGTCTCTTGGCATCTTGCTTACATGGTTTGTACAAGTCTGCAAAGCTCAATTACCAGCGCTCCCCTGCTGACTCTACGCGTGCACCTCGCTGCATCGCAGCCCTTTCTGTGTGTCCTGTGTCGCTGAAACGCCAGGACGTGAGGGACTTGGGTCTATTGCCGGATCGGCTCGGTGCTGCCAAGCCTGGGCCTCGTTAAGCCGCCCGCGTCCTTAGCATTCTCAGCACAGCTCTGCTGCACATCTACCTGCGTGTTCAATAGCTTCAATTCAACATCATAATGGCCGAAGCGGCCGTACTAGGGCTCATTCAACAACATAACAAACCTTTCGGCGTTCAAGGCCTTGTGGATAACCTCCAATCCGCTGGCATCAAGAAGACAGCGGTACAGAAAGCATGCGACTCCCTGACGGAGTCAGGACAAATCGTTTGCAAGGTAAGGGCATCAGAACGCTTTTTGCATGAGTAGAAGTACGAACAGCTAGCACGTTCACGCTGTAGTGTTCAAGGCAGTTACAGTACATGCAACAGGTTGTCGACAGGCGCTGGCGCCACGCCCAGCTGAACACTTTGTATGATTCAATACTTGCTTCACCCGCAGGAGTTCGGCAAGACGAAACTGTATATACCCAAACAAGAGGGGCTAGAGGTCCTGCCGAAAGAGGTATGCTTTGCTGGATATTCACCTTGCTAAATAGCTGCTTGGATCCCAACAAGCTGCCGATGTGAACCCTGAGCTGTAACATGTCTGGTCTTTACAGCAGCTACCCTCGTCTGCTGCGCAAAGCTAGCCTGGCCTACAAGCTGAGGTACTGATAAGCGGCTTATCAGTACCTCAGCTTGTAGGCCAGGCTAGCTTTGCGCAGCAGACGAGGTTGTGGTCCAGGTCCCCTAGCACGTGCTGTAAAGTTGTTATTGATACCCTTTGACAACAATAGTGGCAAAAAGCATGCAACAGTGTTGGTTTCCCGCCAGCTAACACAGTGCAAAACGACACTGTCAGCTGTGCATAAACACGTAAAATGCTGAACACAGAATGTCCTAGTCCCAATGGTCCCTGATGTGCACGGCTGCACTGCAGGAGCTGGATGCCAGAAAGTTTGAGCTGAAGCAGCTGCAGGAACAGTTGACGGCAGCACACAAAGCAGCAAAAGCAGCAGAAGCTGGTAAGCACAGGCATCTACTGCCGTGTCATGCATGTGCGGATTTCCAGTAATCCAACTGACATGCCTGGTTTTGATGAAGCTGGATAGCCACCACCAGTTCCAGAGTGCAGTTTGCTTTAGCTGTTCCTGTGCAAAACACCAGTAGTGAAAGCAGCCCATCGCTGCACAGCTGGCCAGGCGCCGACAGCACATCTGCAGCACAGTCACGCAGCATGCCGAGTAAGGCTGTAGTTCACAAACGCTCGGCTATCATCTTTGCTGATGGTACCACAGTGCAAGCATACCATGGATTTGCCAAGTCATGCACACCACATCTGCCTGCTGGTGTTCACCTGGTGCTGTTCCTGCAGAGTTGCGGTCGTGGCAGTCCAGCTTGACCGTAGAGGAGCTGCGGCAGAAGGTAGCTGAGCTGAGCAGTACAAGTGACCAGCAGCTGGATAAACTGCAGGTAGGGTATGCGCAGTTGGTTTGTTTCTTGCTAGCGGCGACTGAGAGAGTAAGTACTAACTGCAGGGTGAGCTCAGTATTGCAAATGAGCTGGAGGAGCTGGCTGTGGAAGACTGGTTTCCACAGTTTCTGTCCTGGATCCAATTTTAGGCTCACTGTACAGTCAGTTAGCAGATGAGTTGGGGCGGGCGGGGGGTTGGCTGGGGGGCCAAGGTGGCTTGGCCCTGGATAGGCACATCAGTAACACATGCACACATGACCCCCAACAGCAACAGTTTCTGGGGTCGTCTGCGCACCACAGTGTTGAGCTGAGCAGTACAAGTCACCATCAGTTGGATAAACTGCAGGTAGGGTTTAGGTGATGGTTCGTTCTGTGTTAGCGGGTGGGTGTTTTTTGTTAGCGGGTGGGTGGGGAGGTTTGGGCTGGGGCAAGGTGGCTTGGTCCTGAGTAAGCACATTAGTAACACCTGGTGTCCAGCAGAAGCTGAATCCCCATGAGCCAATAGCTTACCGCTCATGGGGGTTCAGCTCCTTACCCTTGTGGTAACTTGTAGTAGTAGCAGTGGTAGTGAACTCAATACAAGTGACCAGCATCTTGAGAAGCTGCAGGCAGGATTAAATGGAACATGTCAGGTATGAGTGCGTTGGTGGCTGGGCACTTGCGAGTACAAACAAAGTCGAGGAATCGTTTCACTTGCGGTCTTGCATTCTACTGGGATCGCGCGTGTAACGATGATGATAATGTTGCTGATGGCTCATGCTGCAGTAAGACAACAGTCATGTAGCTGACAGCAAGTCGGCAGTACAAGAGACTACTGCTTGACTCAGCATCTCTACACTATCATAATACTTGGGATAGGAATAATAATTGTTCAAATGTGCCTGAAGCATCGGGCGCGGGGCTGATGGCCGTACAGCTATGGCTGACTGGTAACAATCATTATTACTGCTTGGTATTACTTAGTATCTCTCTTGCTGTGCATGAATTGTTGCTGCAGGGTTTGCGCAGTGGTGCTAAGCTGGTAAGCCCTGAGGAGCGGCGGCAAACTGAAGCAGCGTTCAGACAAGCCATGGACTGCTGGAGAAAGAGACGAGGCGTGTTCAGAGCAATCTGGTGAGATGGAATGTGTGGCCTACCAGTGTTCTAATCGACTACAGTATTCAGCGGCCGAGGACGCTGACGATGACTGAACAATTGAGATTCGACGGGCAGCGATGCTGCCATACAATGGCACACCCCTCTATGCATGACCTGGTGCTGCCTCTGCTGCCTCACCCGCTGCCAGTGCTGCTGCCCTGTGCAGGGACACTATCTCTGAGGGCATAGAAGGCAAACATGCCGTCCTCTTTGCACAAACAAGTCATTATGCCCAGTATCTAAGACTGCACACACCCTTCTAACGCACGCTTCTTCAGCTGCTGCTGCTGCCACTGCTTCTGCTGTGTGCAGGGACACTATCTCTGAGGGCATTGAAGGCAAACAGGCAGACCTCTTTGAAGAGATAGGTGTCGACACAGATGAAGCAGCAGGCGTAACATACTCTCTGTTTGAGAAACTAGTACCTGTCGGCGGCAGCATCAAACGGTCTAGAAGCGGGAAAGCAGCGTAACATCTGCCTCAAATCCATTGGCTCAGTCACTTTTCTTATAACATGTGCTGCTGCCAGCAGTTGCAGCATGTGGGTTGTACTTGATAAGAAACCTGGACCAGTCATCAAACAGTTCACAAGCGGGACAGCAGCATAGCGGTTACATTACTGCAGCAGGCACGCATTGGTTGCATGCCGATTGTTGGAGAATACCTATCGCATAATTGTCTCAACCGTGCGGCGGTGTCACTGATGCTTGCCCGCCAACACGCTTCAAGGGGTGGGTCATCCCGGTGGTCTACTTTTGTCGTATAGGATGAAGTTAATAGTTGTTCATAATTCGCCTGTGAAGCATTGGCGTGGGGCCGATGGCCATATGGCTATGGCTGATTGGTTGCAATCATTCTCATACTGCCTCCTTTAATTGTTGCCGCCTGTGGGTGGCAGCGGACGAGAAGCGAGAAAGCTTTGTAGCACTGATGCTGCAGTGCACCAGCAGCATCAGCAATACGGTGCTGCAGCAGGGCGCAAACGAAAGGCAACTCATAGCCCTTCTGGCAAGCGCAGTTGGTGGAGCATATGCTTACATAGTCTCTGGGTTTGCCAATCACACATACTCTCTGGGTTTGCCAATCACACTTCTGAAGTGTGAAGGTCAGCTCATGTAACATAGAATGCCAAGCAACCTGTATTCTACATGCAAGGGGCCGCCACCCAGTATATGCTTCCGCTCCAGCTTCTAGAGTGCTCTGAACCTTCAGCCTGAAGCGCGGCGCTTCTCATATGTGTCGTGAGGGGATGGCGTTGCTACTACGGTGGCTAGGTAGCTTCTAAAGATATTTACATGGGGGTCCATGCGACATACTATGCAAGGCGTACTAGCTAGTAGGCGGTCTTTAGAGTCATTCTGCTGGTTACAATGATGTGCAAGATTAGGCCCAGGGGCCCACTGTCATACTGACAGATTGTCATACTGACGAACCCACCTATAACAGCACTATAAACCTAAGGAAAAGCAAGGTCTTATTGTGGCTCCTGAAAGTTTTTGCTACAACGCGCTATAAGCAAGGACTGGTTTGCAACAGATGATGGTATGTGTGACATACTACACACGGGAACAAATCAGCATGCGGGAAATCATCTGAGCCGTCAACCCATTAAACATCCATGCACAACAGCCTTATAATGGTACGCATCGTGTGTGAAAGCCAATCAAAAACCAGGGCAAATAGCGCCCATGGGCCAGTGTTGTGGCTGGCTAGAGTCAACAGAAGACTATATACTGGCTGGCATGCGCAACCATTGAGCCCAAATCTAGACCATCTAGCGTTTGCAATATCAATCATGCAGATCAGCCTCAATGCTATGGCAACAACAGCTTTATGTTGCATGACGCATAAGTAATGTAAATGCAGAGAATGTAGCAGTAACAAAACATGAATAAGAACACCAGCAAACAGTTTGACAGACACTCAATACCAAAAAGTAAGTAAATGCACCACAGATTAGCAGCACGCAAGATAATATGTAGGATGTAACTACTAGTTTGAGTATGTAGTCCTGGGTAGTAGTGCCGGGCACTAAACCATGTCAAATCCTTGACTCTAGGACTCACTGGATTTACACATTGCAGTTCATAAGCCATTGCATACTACTCTCACAATTGTACAGTAGTGCACTGTTTCACCCTAGCAAGCAGCAAAGAAGGTTGCACTGTGTATTGCATGTATCCACACCTGGTCAATGCCAAATCCTTGACTCTAAGACCCTTATCTCGCTCAATCTCTAAGGTGCAGTATGTGACTAAAGTATGTAAAGAAGGCCCAGCCCCATGCAGATGGCAGTCATGATTCCTGTTCCGGCCACTTCCAAAGCACCGTATGGTATTGCAGCACTGCACGTGATAAACAGATACTACAACCACCAGAACTTTGAGGCAAGATGCATAATCCAGTTTGAGGAAAAGCAGGCACAAAGCAAAAAGGTGGAAAGCTAGAAAGCAAAAAAGCAGTCAGGTTGCAGCTGAAATAAGCCAAATCTTGCGAACTTGACACACAGACCCTGTTTCAAAAAGCATGCATTGGCAACGATCTGATTGTAACTTTGCTAGTGTAAATATTTGAATGCATCAACTTTGCAGATAATCCGGCAGTCCCAGAATCGGCAAAATGCAAGCCACTGGCTCATCACGGCGTGTGCAACAGCCAAGGCAGCAATAGGTGCGCCGCATTCTGAAAGCAGCAGCATAGATGCCAAGTGCAATGCATCCTTTGTCCTCTAACCCGCAGGCATATTTGCAAACCAGTCCAAAGGTCACTCACAGCCCAGCATGCTGACCAACCTGTCACACTTAGCCCTGCGTAAAACACCAGTACGAAATCCTTTATCAACCCAAAACCCAACGGCACCCTAAAACCAAAACCTTGCCCACTGAACTCCGGACCAAACAGCACAAGAGCATCACCCAAAACCCAAGTGCAGTCAACCCCACAAAAACACACCTTCCAAAACCCTAAAAATAACACAACAGCTCAAAGCACAGCAGCAAAACTAAGCCCCAACCCTAGCCATTAACCCTGGTCCCTGTAAGCCCCACCTAACCCACATAAACCTCAACAAATGACGCAGCACACAGCATGGCAAGCAAGCAAGCATTCACGATAAAGAACATCCAGCTGGATTTAGGTGTGGCTCGCTCGTTAAAGTTCGGCACAGCAGCAATAGTATGATCGTAGATGTTTTCAGGTAGAGTCGGAATCACAGCGCATTGTGTGCTGAACATCTGGGTGTAGTTCAGGGACTGCGCTGTGGCAGTGCCGCCAAATGCGGAGGACATCGCCGTGGAGTTGCCTACGTTCTGGATGTGAGTGCTGCCACTACTGCCAGCCCTGTGGAATAAGCCGCCGATACTGCTGATTGAGAGACGGCGGCTGAAGCTTAGGCGTCTGCCTGCTGCTGCTGGCCGATCTGGGCTGCTGCTGCTGCCGCCGCCTCCCACTGCTGCTGCTGGCTGGATGTAAGGCATGATCGTATCAGTAGCAGCAGCAGCGGTGGAATCAGCAGCAGTAGATAGGGTTGTTACCGCTGCTGCCAAGTGCTGCAACTGTGACTGGATCTCAGGAGGGGTTACGTAATCCCTGCCAGATCGGCACAGATCTTCAGTACCTTGGACTTCAAGAACAGTAGCTTCAGCAGTAGGCGCTGCGCTGCTGCTGCTGCTGCTGCTGACAGCTGATCCTTGATCCATTGTAGCAGCAGTATCGCGATCTTCTTGTATGTGCCAATCAGGTGCTATGTCGCTGCCCTGCTGCTGCTGGCATATGTCACCCTGCTGCTGCTGCTGCTGCTGCTGCTCCCCATCATGCTGCAAGATCTTCTCAGGTCCTGACGTACCGGGTGCCAAAATCCCAGTAGCAGCAGCAGCAGGTGCCGGCAACAGCGCTCCATCTGCGCCCACGGCCAGCAATCGCTGCGATCCGCCGATCCCATTACCGCCGATCGACACGCCGGGCTCTGGAAGTATCATGTGTGTGTACAGACTTGAGGCCTCCATCACGCTGCGAGTCCGACCAGGAAGAGCGATCCGGCCAAACGCTGTCGGACCCACAGCACGAGCAGCATCTGCTGCAGCTGAAAATGGAATGAAGTCCGTGTGTTGTTCCAAATCGTACTCGGTGTGGTGTGCTGAGTTACGGCGATGGAAAAGCACATCTACGGACATTCTGCGGCGGAGTGTGGCGAGCAGGCCACCATCATTGTGTGATAGGCTGTTTTCTGCTGCTGCTGCTGCTGCTGCTGGGGTGCCATCAGTGAAGGTCAGGTTGCGCCTAGGAGGCCTTCGGGCTTCCCTAGGTCCTCCTGCTGCTGCTGCTGCTGCTGCTGCTGTTTCATCTGCAACTAAATCCTGCTCAGTTACTGCTGCTCCTGCTGCAAACGGCGATACTGTCGTATCATCAGCAACAGCAGCGCTTGTACTATACAATGCACTTTGCAGTGCCAGATCTGCATTGCTGCTTGCTGCTGCTGCTGCTGAGGTATTAGGGCACATCTCACCCTCGCTGAGTGAACGTCTAGGCTCAGGCATATCATCATCATCATCAGCAGCAGCAGCAATCGTAGGCAACCCCTCTGTCGCAGCCTCGATCGGGCCCACGTGCTCAATGATCTGGGGCAGCTGCAAAACCCCGGACGGCCGCCGTCCGCCCAGATCAATTGAACCTCGGACTCCTCGAGTCCGATCAACACTCCTACGGCGAGTCTCCAGCGATGCTCGGCGACGGAGGGGGTAGTCGATCGCTCCGACACCGGTGTACGGCAGCGGTGGAGGCCCGGCTGCTGCTGCTGCCAGACCGAAGGGACCCCCTCCTGCTGCTGCTGCAAGGGGGCTGCTGAATGATGCTCTCGGGGGCAATCGATCAGCAGACATGCGGCGATCGGCGGGGCTCCTTGTGAAGCTGCTACTGCCATTGCTGCTGATGCTGCTGTTCCGTCTTGGTGTCATGTGACCCACCTCGATGCTGCTGCGGACGCTGTGCAGCTTGCCGGCACTGCTGCCAGCGCTGCTGCTGCCAGCACTGGCAGCAGCAGCAGCAGCAAAGTGAGAGCTGTTCCGGCGGCTGCCATGATCTACTGATGCTCGGCCCATAAGCTGTTGCCACCTGCCATGGCTGATCTGCATCCATGACTGCTGCTGCTCATCACTGCTGCTGGCAGCAGCAGCAGCAGCAGCAGTATCCTTGCACAGATCTGGATGACCATGTGATGACTCATCACCCCAATAATCCGGGACTACGTCATCATGTGCTGCGTCAGCATGTGCGCCCTGTAGTCCAAGGTTTAGATCCGGATCTGCATTGCTAGATCCTTCCCCGTCTGTTATAACGTTGTTACTTCTAGCTGCTTTCTGCTGATCTCTGATGACGTGTCCGGGTCCGATCGACTTCTGCTGCAGTGCTGTGCGCTGTGCTGTCCGATGTTCACGGTGTGGCAGGTGGAAGATGACATCCCAGCGGATATTCCATCCCTCCTCGGTTTCCTCCCTGTGGCAGCAGTAACAGCAGCAAGTAATGACTTTGCAGCTTTGCATGCACCAGCACTTGAAGATGCAGCAGCAGCAGCAGCAGAAATAGCAGCAGCAGCAGCAGGGCTGAGTGTTTGTGATAAAGGGCTGAACATTGCTCAAGCAGTGCTGCTCACATGCACACTTGATGCTGAACATTGTTTTCACGCCAAAGACAAGTTGACAGCAGCTGCTTGTAACTGCACCAACAAACCAGCATACCTTGGTAGTAATGTGGATAGAGGCGACCGTTCACTGAGCATAATCAGTGTGCCACAAATCACAAATAAAAGATACACCACCGTCTTGCCTCATAAAATGCATCATGTTACACATTTTGAAAAACTCAACACCACAGATGCAAAGCCAGTAAAGTGCCTTCCGGCTTGTTCTGTCAATAAGGTTCCCCAGCACAGAATGTTCCAAACAGCGGTTGCAGCAAAAGCAACAATAAATACATAGATGGCTCTCAAGATCAAACATAACTTGGTTTGCAAAACAGACAACATACCTTGGTAGTAGTGTAGACAGAGGCGGCCACACACTGAGCATCACCAGTGTGCCCCACATCACTGAGATCAGGTAGACCACAATTTCCCAGCTGCTGTATGCGCCCACACACGCCTTGATAACAAAGTTGGCGAGTCCGGCCATGAAAGCGACGAGCCAAATCATGTAGGGCCATGTTACGCCGAGTGTGGCATACAATGCGTCCCATTTGCCTGGTAGGCAGCAGGATTCCATGGGCTTCTTCTTGTCGGTGACTGCAAAGGTGATCTGCATTGCGCGCAAGCAGCAGCAGCAGTAAGCCGTTGTAGACAACGCCTGTTTGTGCTGCAGGAACTCAGGAGAATTCATTAAGCTCGATTAGGTAGGGCCCTGCCGACACCGACGGTGGCATACATAGTGGGTGCCATTGTCCTGGTGGGCAACAAGTCTGCTGTGAACACTGCTTGTCTTCATATATATGAAGCTTTGCATTGACAGCATGCACCCAGCACAAAAGAGCCATGCATCCTCAGCATTTGGATCGTTGACACATTTAACAGGTTAGAACATGTCACATCCACCAACATGCAGATATAACAATGTAGCATAACACACCTTGAAGTTGAAGATCCGCTTCAGGAGCCAGTTTTCTGCCACCAGCACCCTCCATATTGCTCGTATGTGATTTGGACTTATCCAAACCCACATCTGACTGCCGCGCCACATTTCGTGCGTGCCACCCTCAACGTGGCGGTGCACCCACCACAGCATGATGCGGTTTAGCAGGTAGAATGTACCAAAGGCCTGCAAATGAGTAGCAACAGCAGCAGAAAATACTGATGCCCTGAATGGTTCAGCAGATTCACACCCATAATCAACAGCAACGCCATTTCGTGCGTGCCACCCTCGACGTGGCGGTGTACCCACCAGAGCATGATGCGGTTTAGCAGGTAGAACGTACCAAAGGTCTGCAAGGAGCAGCCGCCGCAGCAGCAGCAGTGCATTCTCGTAAGAAGCAGCAGCAGCAGCAGCAGTAGCAGCAGCAGCAACAAACACGTTGGGCTCAATGGTGTGCGGCAGATCAGATACCTAAATGATAGCAGTGCCACATCCCGTGAGTTACGCCCTTGGTATGATGGTGCAGTGCCCGCCATAACAGTAGATCCGCGGTTTAGGAGATAAAACTACCAAGGCCTGCAAAGAGCAGCAGCAGAAGCAGCAGAAAACGCCGGTGCCCTGAGTGGTTCACAGCAGATTCAAAAACATCTCCCGTGTTCCGCCGTCGACGTGGGGTGTGCACCCAAACACAGCAGATCAGCGGTTTAGCAAGCCCTAGTAGAATGTACCAAAGACTTCTGAACACAGCGGCACAGCAGGAGCAAGACTATCCATACTCCTGGATGATTGATGTGCTTGGAAAGTCATGGGTCAAGTGCCATGTTTCACTGCATGATTACAGTTGATGATACCACTTTGCATATGCCAGTGCATCCCCAACAATATGATGCAATTGAAAGATTCAGTTTGGAATCAACTTGGAAAGCTGAGTATGGTACATGTGCCAGCCGGTGGGATGTGGTCTGTAAGTTTTTCGGCTAGCCACAACACCAAGCACCTTCTTTCCCGGCCCACAGCAATCCGCCGGCAGTGTTGCAATGGTCAGCCATGGGTGTGCCAGCATGCACAGTAAGATACACACGCATCAAACGGCATGGGACGTGGCATGTCAACAGTCAACAGTCAACATAAATGAATGAATGAGCTCCGCATAGCTCTTTCAAAGGTATTGTGTGTGTCGGGGCAACTTCACATTCCCTACCAAACAGTCAACAAATCCACGCCGCCAGTTGGTGCAACAAACTACTGTGCAGTGTTTTGGCATAGCAGCAGTATCCCTACCAGTGTGAACTCTCACATTGCTGGCACCAGACAAGTGGAGTGATGAATGAATAAAACTTGTTCCGCAGGCGAAACCAAAACCCAACGTACCGTAGCCCATCCGTACCACAACCCTAACGCACCAATGAATTGTAACCCAAGCGCCGGCATTGTCGATACTGGTTCAAATTGGTTCTTGGTTGAAGAACGTGCTTAGTTCCTTGCCATTGCGAGCGCTCACAATGCTGGTACCAATGAAGTCCCTTGACGTGGACTGCCAAGTGAATAGAATTCGTTTCGCAGGCAGAAACAAAACCATTGGTAGGAAGTGTGGAGTCACCTCGACACACACATTACCCTCCTCAACTTATGCTAGCATTTCATGGAAAGCGGTACGCAGAGCTCATCTATTCACTTGTTCAGCACGATCAGACATACCGTAACCAACCCACAAAAGTGCCAGCAATGTCTACACAGCTTCAACAATTAGAATCGCGCTAGACCCCTTATTAATTTAAACTCCCACAGTGGTGGCACCAGCCTGGTAGGCACTTGTGCCTTGAGTTGGACTGACAAGCAAACAGAACAGTTCGACAGGCAGAAGCAAAACCCAACGCACCAAAACCAACCAAAGAACGGTGCAATACATGTGTTAGAGATCGTGCTAATTTTCCTTACCAGTGTGAACTCCCACATTGCTGGTGCCACTACCGGAGAGTAGCCAGTGAACAAGAATGGTATTGGCAGTATCGCCAGCAGCACCGTTGCGATTGCCAACCAGTGGTGTGCCAGAGCTTCAAAAAACAGCAGAGATTGCGTGACTGTTAGGCCGGGGACGGTTAGGGGGTTGGTGCGGGCCAGAATCTGCATGGGCAGCAGCAGCAGCAGCAGCAAAGTGTAGTCTTAATCAAAAATGGCAGCAAGAACACGTAGACTTCTTAGAGCAGCATGAGAGCACCAGAGTGGCTATCAGCCTGGGGGTGGTGCAGCATCAGCAGCAGCAGCAGCCGCAGCAGCAGTAGCTGCAGCATGCCTCCACGGTGCATGAGCCGTTGTATAGACTGTAACTTCTGTGTAAGCCTCAGCCATGGACTAGGATCAGCATGCAAGGTGCCAAAACCGGTGCAAGCAATATGTATAGCAGTAGTGTAATCAACAGGCCCACACCGACCAACAAATGATCAGATAGAAGCAACCTGCAACCCTACCAATCACTGAAGGGCTGTATGACAACCACAGAAAGGTTGTAGCATACATATGCTACGAACAAACCAACTTGTATAACCTGGGCGTCCAGGAAACAGCATCAAAACGACACCTTTTTTTGCCTGGGTTTGGCAACGCGATATTCAACGCACCTGCAGAGCGCCCATAGCCCATCTTAGCCTCTGTGTAAGAGCAGCTTGTAAGTCATCAGGCGCCATTCCAAACACAAGGCGGGCATTCAGGAACCTGAAGAACGGCACAGCAGCACGTATATACACACGTTCACACACAAGTCCTGCAAGTTGCCTGTAGCGGTATATCCAATGACTACAAAGTCCAGGATATGTTGCGACTTGGATGATGCTTCTAGTGCCTGTCAGTTTAGGCCCAAGGAAGCGTGAATGCATCGCTGATTGTTCCGGGGCCTTGGGCCTGTTTTAGAAATAGTAAGCGAATTGGCACCAGAAGTGTAAGATGACTCACAGGAAGCATGAAAGGGTAGTTTTTTGGCCTGTGGCTTGTTTCAGAAACAGCAAGGGAATTGGTACCGGAGGATGTGGCGCCAACTCACATTGTTGCAAATCCTGCTCCTAGCATGTTCATGGCTGTGTTGTAATCTTCAGTAATACTTCCGTAGCTCTGGCCACCCATAGAGATCAGAGCGTCTCGGCGGAATACCACACCGGTGCCACAGCAGGGGCAGGCACCGACACCATCGCGGCCCTGCACACAACAGAACCACCACACACAGCAGTTGCGTTTTACTGCGATTCGTAATACCAGCTCTTGCATTGCTGGGCTGGTATAAATATCTCTATAAATGGACCTCTATATTTATACCAGCCCAGCAATATAGAGGTGATTTATAGAGGTCAATGCATCTCATCGTCACATGATGCTGGTCCCACAGCAGGAAAGCACAAAGCCATGAGCGAGTGCAGAACACAGCGCAGGTGGCAATTGCCAGCAGTTGTATACATGTTTTTGAGGGCCATGGGGGCACAAGGTGTATAGTTATTCCATACTCCGTAAGTCATGAGAATCTTATCATGTTGACTGGCACTAGACACATGAGGCAGCCACAACAAAATAGAACAGCCAGAAACAAGGAAAACAACCAATCAAACATACCTGCAGCATGGGGCCATAAAAGAATCTTGCCGAGTGCACCAGGGGATCTGAGGCATCCACGTTCCAGAAGTCTTGCGGTGTCTGAATGAAAGCAGCTCGGTCCTTCAATACCCAACCAGAGCTGGACACTGATCTACTGCTGTGGGCCTGCTTAGCAATGGGGCCAAATCTGGCTCCACTCTTGCTTGGGCTGGGGTGAAGGGGTTTGGTGGTGGCTGGTTCTGGTCTGGCAGAGGGTGTGGACCGTTTGTAGAAGTGGCCTAAGATGTTTTGTAGGAAATCGGGGTGAACGATCATATCTGTGGACAGGAATTTGAATAGCAAAGGTTTCAACACTCAGCTTCATTGATATCACATTCGCATGGGTTGAGGCTCCACTTTAGGTCTGACCAAGAGCTGGAGCGACCACTAACTGACACTGGCGGCCAGCATGGCCAGGCAAACAGAGGGAGAGAGCTAGATCAACTAGTTATTGCAGTGTGATGCAGTGTGATGCCTTTTTGGCTGTGTTATTCAGTATATTGGTTTGGTGAGAGTACCGTCTGAAACGGTGACAGTATCCACACATGTAACTTGCCTCTTACATAGCGGTAGAAACCCTTCGTACTAGTGCTAAGTGGATGGCAGTTTTGCTTACCGCAATCTAGCACCAACAGAAATGTACCCCTGCCAGGTGTCTCCTTTAGCAGGGCACTGTTGATGTTGCCAGCTTTCGCATGATGATCAACGCCTTTCACCTTCTCACGAGCAACATATGACAACTCAGCTTCGCGACCCATGTACCTGCGTAAGTCAGCAGGCCAGAAAGAGTTCAGTCTTGCTCTGGCACACGTGACTGCTGCGGGGTTGTGGCTAGCCTCACGGAATCTCAGACACGCGCAGCGGAAGCCTATGTAGATTGTTCAATGCACTCATGCTGCGGTAGGCTGTATATACAGTCTGATATATCGGAGCGTGAGTACCTGCCCTGCGACTACATATGTCGCAGCAGGTATTGCTATCAGTGGGGATCCAGATCATCTGAGATGCCTGTACTTCGCTCGTTGTATTGAAAGCTTAATAGCACATGAGATTGACAAATGACACTTACATGAGCTGGAATTTGAGCCGACGGACCATCTCCGCGACTTCCGGCCGCGCGCCATCATCAAGCACGTAGACAGCGAGTCGACTGCCGGGCCACGTCATGTTCAGCGCCGCGATAACAGTGGGCTCGATAACAGACACGGGCTCTGCGAGAAGTCAGCGATCACAGTCACAGTGTTGTTAACAGGTGAGGTATGCTGGACATCAAGGCAGCATGAGCCATACTATGACAACGGCCGGCTAAGGTGTGCATATGTGTGTGTTTTTTATTATCCCCATCCTCCTCTTGCAACTGAGACAACTCACAGGAAGCAGACCAAATCTTTATATGCAGCATAGACCACCTTATCTGACAATCACAGCTTTACCTGAATATGTAGGCACATAAACGTCTACCTATGGCGCCTCTGCATTGCTCGACTCCACAAGCTCATCGCATACGCATTACTCATCAGGAAATCACACTCAGCCAGCCAAATTGGCATTGAGATATGAAACAACGGGCATGCGTGCAATTAAAAAGCCACTAAACAGGAGCCCAAAAACAGAATTGAATTTGCAGCATCCATACCTGAATACGTAGGCACATACACGTCCACAGCGGGCACCTCTGCATCGCTCAGCATCTGATCGATCCTCCTTGGTGGACGACTAATCTGATTCCAAAGGCTCATCACAAATGCATTACTCATTAGGACGCCGGCAAACTCAGCGAGCCAGATTGGCACTGAAAGGAAGTACGACCAACCGGGGTTGAGAGTCCGTACTGCACGCCACACGATGTAAGCGGCGGCAGCCACCTGCAGGGTGAGGTAAGAAAGCAGGTAAGTTAGGAACTGCAGAGTTGGAGAAAATAAGCACTGAGTGAATCTAGGAAGAAGATGCCTGGTGTTGTTGCTGACAGGAGTCAACAGATGTCTGTCAATTGCATCCCACCGATCGGCACATGTGTTGAAATTCACATTACAGTTGGACAAAGTAAAGTACAAAAGATGCTAATCAGCCAACCAGATCGGCACTGAGAGCATGTGACAGACCGGTGTTGATAGTGCGCATGGCACGCCACACAAGGTGGGCAGCCACAGCAGCCTGCATGAGAGTCGACAAGCAAACACACACGTCTATCAAACAGTCGGTTTGTGACAAAACAGAGACATGACTGCGGCCTGCGTGTCGGCTCTTACACCTGAATGACGAGACCATGTGATAGGCGTCGCTGAATGTTGCAGGCGCACATGCACTATTTCCATAACAACCGACAAGTGACCACTGCCAGGTACATGCAAGACTATGCAGTAGTGCTGGAGTAGGGGGCAAGAACAGGCACGCCTGGTTATCTCCAAGTCACGAGGCTTAGCTAGCTGCAACAGACCATGCACAGACCATGCCAGGCAATGCATGCTGCAGCCATCCATCGCAAGTGCAGCCTCAGCATGTATCATCTTGATGTGACGGCTGCACTGGCGGCACTCAGTTTTTTAACCAGGTGTGAAAATTTTCACACC
The DNA here is from genome assembly GCA_002588565.1 of Coelastrella sp. UTEX B 3026. Taxonomy (NCBI): domain Eukaryota; kingdom Viridiplantae; phylum Chlorophyta; class Chlorophyceae; order Sphaeropleales; family Scenedesmaceae; genus Coelastrella; species Coelastrella sp. UTEX B 3026. The sequence goes on along the minus strand of NSMO01014416.1, from coordinate 4,644 downwards.
TTGCGAAATCTACTTGCTTGCGCTGCGCAGCGCACAGCGGGTCACTGCGCGCCACCTCTTGGTCCCAGAACCCATGTGCACGACGTGTGTATAGAAGGCTTTTGTGACTCAAGGTTGCCAAGGAGCAACCCTGCAAAACCCTGTGGAGCATTCTCAGCTAAACCCTACCTGAGTGAGCGTGGCAATAACCCTAAACCCTATCGTGCCCGGCACCAGCTCTGTACCCTCAGATCCCACGCCTTCCCAGCCCCGCTGCCCAGCCGCTGCTGCCATTTTTCTGGCAGCAGCAACCGCGGCAGCAGCGACAGCCTCTGCCTTGCAGATTCCTTGCACGCTTTTTGCTGCTGCCGCTGCTGCTGCCCGATCCATCAGACAGGCAGCAGTGATTGGTTTAGATCTGGTACCAAGCGTGTGGAGGGGGCCGAGATTAGCAACGGCCTGTGCAAGGATACTGGTATCGGGTTTGCTCCTTGCTGCTGCTGCTGCTGCTGTGTTGCTAGTATCCTTGCACGCTGCATTTGCTGCTACTGCTGCTGCTGTCATCGTCCCAGTATGGTTGCACAATGCACGTTTTACAGCTGCTACTGCTGCTGCAGCTGTCCAGGACCTGCCAGTATCCTTGCAGAAAGCCTGGCTATCATCATCATCTGCTGCTGCTGCTGCTGCCAGTACTTCAGCCTTCAGGGCTTCTGAGTATTGTGTCAGGACTACTGTCAGTTGCCTTCTAAGGGTTGCTGAGAGGGTTTTAGGTGTTGGCCAGGCTGATTTACCAGCAGCAACCCTCCTAAGGTAGTCAGCTAAGCGGTTGTGGTTGCACTTGGCCGCCACATCAGCAGCAGTTTGGCCTGCACTCAGCAACACCGCACACTACAATCAAAAGAATCTACAGCACAACGCAGTGCGTGCTGCACTCGGATTGCAGCACCGTATGGCCATGCATGCATTGTGCTTGCGGCTGCTACTGGCAGAATTATTTTCTACGTTTTGATGAGACTAATATGCCAGCAGCAACATAGCAAGCCTCCTAAGCAAGTCAGTCAGGAAGGTGTGATAGCATCTGACCGCCACCGCAGCACTATGACATGCATTAGAAGAAAGTAGCAACTTGAATGTCGATACGTCAGTGTAGCAAACTACAGCACAACTTCAGCAAGCCTTGCAGTTTTCTGTCAACAACAGTCAAGTGTTCTTCAATGCATATGATGATGTTCAGGCGTTCTCAGCACGAAACTGCATGGTTTTCGGCTTTCAAGTCACCTCAGCACCCATAAGCCATCAGAACCTGGCAGCAGTCTGTGTGTGACACTCGGCAGCAGAACGCAGCACAATTTCCCACCATCCCTGATGCAAACGCCAGCTGCAAACAATATTCAATACTCTTTTAATGCATACAATAAAGTATCAAACGTTCTTGGCACCTTCCTGCGAAGATCTTGGCATGCAGATTTGCCCCATAAGCCAGCACGACCTGGCAGTAGCGTCTGTGTGACACTCCACAGCAGCAACATGCAGCGCAATCTTCCACTATCACTGATCCAAACGCCAGCTGCAAATAATATTCTTACTAGTTTGCATATGATTTGATCAGGCGTCCTCAGCACTCACCTGCGTAGTTCTTGGCCTGCAAATCTGCCCCATAAGCCAGCAGGACCTGGCAGCAGTGTGTGTGCCCCTTGGCAGCAGCATAATGCAGCGCAGTATCTCGCCAACCATCTTGTTTCACCAGCAACACATCAGCACCCATCTGGCACAGCCATAATAGCGCAATGACCTGGCCTTCAATGGCAGCAGCATGAACAGCTGTGAAACCTTCGTGATCGGCATCTATATGGAACCGACCGGGGCACCCATCCACTATGGCCTGCAGTGCAAAAGGACAGCTACCCATCTAAGTGTGACCTTGTAACGGTACATGTGATATGACACAGCCTTAACAATGCAGACCTGGCCTTCAATGGCAGCAGCATGAACAGCGGTGAAACCTTCGTGATCTGCATCTATATGGAACCGACCAGGTCACCATTCCGCTCTGCCCTGCAGTGCAAAAGGACAGCTACCTATCCAAGTGTGACCTTGTGACGATATATGTGATATGACACAGCCTTAACAATGCAGTGACCTGGCCTTCAATGGCAGCAGCATGAACAGCGGTGAAGCCTTCGTGATCGGCATCCACATGGAATCGGCCAGGACAGCCATCTGCTATGGCCTGCACCATAAACAAACGCAAGGGATGTGCTGCTGGCTGCTGCTGCTGGCTGCTGGCTGCTGCCGCTGCTGCTGCTTCAGTTGTTACCTGCATTATTTGAACATCCCCTCGAGCAGCAGCTAGCCTGAACGCTCCTCCAAAGCAGGGATCCATGCGCAGCCTGCGATACAGCAGCAACACTCACAAAGCTTGGCAAAATTGTCTCTTACTTTAAGATGTGAGTACCAGCTACGCTTGTATGCACCAGAACCAGCAGCACCAACAGCGACACCCAGCATCATCAGTCCAAGAGGATCCATCACCTTGATAACATTCCACCCTTTGTTGGTCCACTCTTCAAATCAGCCTTGTTTTGTTTGAGTTTCAGTTAAAGTGCACTCCACATCAATTAACATGTTGTTAAGTGCAGCATAGCTCAAGCTTGAAATACAAGTTAACTTGTGGCCCATTCACTGCTGTTACTCGCTGTTCATCAGATTTTGCCATTAAAACATCATAACCAATGTCCTTACTTTTGTGTGGCTCTCCGTTTCATTGTGAACTTGACTGCAAAATGAACCAGCACCACCATCACTGACACTGCCAGCAACATCAGCCCCCAGTGGTCAATGCCACCCAACAAATCAAACTGGTTACCACTCTGGGTGGACCAGTCTCCTTCGTAGTCAAAGGCCCGCAGCTAGCTGTACAGCCTGCTGAAGTCATTCAATGGCAGAGCGTATAGCCAACTTCAGTTGCCTAGCAACAGATTTATACACAACAAAACCCGCATGCTAGCGGACACACCTTTGCGTAGCTCTCCACTTTGCTGTGAACTTGACTGCAAGATAAGCCATCACCACCATCACCGACACACCCAGCAGCATCAGCCCCCAGTAGTCAATGCCACCCAAAACACCGAACTCCTTATCGCCTTGAGTAGACCAATCTGCTCTGTAATCAGAGCCTGCTGCTGGCAATTCTGGAATGAACTTGCCGGTTGACGCATCATTCAGGCCGCCCAGTGAAGCTGCACACATACACAGATTTCCAATGCCAGTTGCTGCAAAAGTCAGTGCTGTGGTATTGAGTGTGGACCCTACTGACAGTGTGCAAGCGGGACCCTAGAAGAATAGCTGAAAAGGACTTGTGACAAGGTCTGATCACAGTTTCATGTGTTTAATGCGTTGGGCTTGCAAAGATCATTTCAGTGTGGCCAATCTAGGCTTCAGGCAACAGCACACCACAAAGGTGCATGCAGCAAGCACGCGCCCAGCAAGGCTTGTCAACGTAATCACCATCAGCTCAGCCTGGTCCGTTCAATCCAGAACACGTACAGGTACATGTACACCTGCAGTGAATGCAGGCCATGGCGCTGATCAGTCGCTCATAGCACGCGCACCTTGTGGCCCTGATGCAGTAGCTACTGCTCCAGCGGAGACACCAGCGATTTGCAGCAGATGCTTGCCAAAACCTTGGACACTCCATGCCCCTGCTGCTGCTGCCTGATCTGGCCAGATCATGCCCAGATCACTGCTGCTGCTGTCCAAAGTTTCAGGCAACAGATCACCCTGATCGTGATCTAGCATCTTGCGGCCTCTGCCTGCTGATCCGCGCCCAGAACCACTCCTGCTGCTGCCACCCCCAGCAGCACCAGCAGCACCATCACCACCGCTGCCACTGCTGCTGCTGCTGCCGCTACCGCTCCGTCCGCTGCCACCACGACCTACGTTATAACCGCCCGACCTTCCACTGCGGCCGAAGCCTCCGCTTCGAGCACTGGCAGATTGTCCGTTGCCCCGGCCAACGGACGATCCGCTATCGGATCCGCCACGGCCGGCTCGGTAACCGCCCCTACCCAATGCGCTGTCAGTCCCGCCAGCCCCGAACCCCGCATCTGATCCTGCTGAACCCCATCCGCTGCTGGCGTGGCCAAAACCGCCGCTGGCTGAACCGCTGTCCCCTGAACCGCTAGATCTGCCAGCTGCTGAACCGCTGGCAGTGCTGCCTGTGTCAGACCCTCCCCATGACCCCCCTCTCAGGCCCCCCCAGCCCGAATCTGATCCTGTGCTGCTGGTGCTGCTGCTGGTGGTGGCAGTGGCAGCTGATGTGGCAGCAGCAGCAGAGGTTTTGCCAAGCTGACCTGGTGGAACACCTTTGTTGCTGTTGCCGGCGCCGGGAGGGACGCCACCAACACCCCACCCAACACCATTGTTGCCATTGTCATTGCCATTGTTGCCATTGTCGTTGCCATTGTTGCCATTGTTGCCGCTGTTGCCATTGTTGCCGCTGTTGCCATTGTTACCATTGTTGCCGCTGTTGCCGCTGTTGCCATTGTTGCCGCTGTTGCCATTGTTGCCGTTGTTGCCGCTGTTTCCATTGTTGCCGCTGTTTCCATTGTTGCCGCTGTTGCCGCTGTTGCCATTGTTGCCGCTGTTGCCATTGTTGCCGCTGTT
>NSMO01014415.1:0-27219 GCA_002588565.1 Coelastrella sp. UTEX B 3026 | reverse complement strand
AGCACAGCCCCAGTGGACTTGTTTACATCGCCGACAACGGCGGATGCAGCGTTGCTACAGTGCAAGCCTTGCTTGACATCTGCTGATGCTGTTCAACACACAGGGTTCTGATAGTTGTCTCAAACATTCCACATTCCAGCGCTCCGACCCAATGGGGAGTCGTGGTGCATTAGCACAGGCTCTGTGAACTTGTTTACATCGCCGGGAACGGCGGATGCACTGTATGCTGCTGTACAGAACCTCTTGCCAATGCTGATGCATTTGTACTGCAGTTGTACTGCAGTTGTACTGCAGGTTGTGGGTGGCAGCCTCTTGGTATCACTGCTGTTGCTGCTGCTTATAAGTGCTGCTGTTGACATCCTGACAATGATATGTGCATCTTCATGCGGTTGCCAGGTGTGGCGTCCGGGTGGGACGAGGAGAATACCACGGCCGAACATAGGAAAGAGTGGCTTGAGACCAAACAGGCCACTGGCCTTGGTGGTCTCACGCAGGAACAGTTTGAAGCTATGACAGTATACATGCTCAAGTCGGCCACGACAAAGCCGGAGAAAGTGGCCGGAGTTGGTGTGCAAGACACTGGTATTGACTCTGATGCTGCACCAGAACAGCAGGGCCATGATGCCAACACCGTAGTGATTGATGATGTAAGTGGGGCTGACATTCGTTGGTGGTTGGAAATGATGATTTTGTCTTTGCTTGTATCACTGAAGACTCGTATACATTTGTGTAGTCTCCTATCTCCCTTTTCCACAGGAAACTTATGTGATGTAGCAGGTCACTAGATACCAGGGTGTTTGTACAGTATAGGTGTGCCAGATGACGCCAGTATGCAGATGCCAGTCAAGACGGCACCTGGTGTCTTGCATGCACAGTATGCACTCAAATGGCACTCGTGTCCATTGCTGTCTGCCGCACAGGAGGGTGAAGAGGTCCTGGAACAGACCAAACAACACGGTGCCAAGAGACCACGCAGTGGCGCATCAGCAGCATCAGCAGCAGTGGAAAATGCAACACAGGTCCATGCAGAGGGTACCAAGAACATCATCTAGACCCTGAAATCTGCAGTGAGGGCACAGCTGAAGATGGAGGATCGCCGTATGATTGCTACACAGAATGTAAGCAATCCAGTGGTTGGTTTGATCAGCTTGCTGGGTCATCCTGGGCATGTCTGCTGCGGTTGTTGCTGGCCCCTGCTTGTTGTCGCTTATTTGACTTGCTGAACCCCCGTTAGGCTACAGAACGACCACTTACGTACCTTCTTGTGCTGTATTGCAGGTTGCCATATCGCTCCATAACCACTCTTATGTAACAACAGCCACTCAGCTGTGCGGCAAAAACATGGATACCTTTTTGGCAATGGTGGACCAGCTGACATCTCGGGGATTGATCAAGAGCCACGAAAAAATCCCTACTGATCCTATCATCCTGATTTCATCTGATAACGAAGCCGGTGTTGATGGATCACAACCAGCCACTGCTGGACAGAATGCAGATGAGCAGGGCGCAGCTGGGCAGGGCGGAGCTGGGCAGGGCACAGCCGGGCAGGGGGCGGCTGAGCATGTCCCAGCCAAACAGGCTGAATGCAAAAGTGGCGAAGCTGACGGCCTGGACGTACTGGCCGCAGCTGCAGCTGAGGCAGAGGAGGAGGTTGTGTGTCTCTAGACAGGTTCGCCTGACTGCAACGTGCACTTGTTACATTTGTGATATGCAGTTTACAGCTGTTGTACAGTTGTGAGCAGCATGGGCTGTGAATTGTGTTATGTGCACAAAATAAATCCGGTGGTGAACATTGATATATACAGACTTGCAGGTGAAAAACCGCTGCTTTACAGTTTTGAGCAACATTGGTTGTATGTGTTGTCATGGGCTGTATAGAGTTGCAGGTGAAAAAGCGCTGCTTTGCAGTTTTGAGCAGCATGGGCTGTATATGTTGTCATATGTATAGTGCTGCTGCTGAAGTACTGCTGCTGTACAGTTTTGAGCAGCATGGGCTGTATATGTTGTCATGTGTGTAGAGCTGCAGGTGAAGAACTGTTGTTGTATAGTTTTCAGCAGCATGGGTTGTATATGTTGTCATTTGTATAGAGCTGCTGGTGAAGTACTGCTGCTATAAAGTTTTGAGCAGCATGGGCTGTATATGTTGTCATATGTATAGAGCTGCAGGTGCAGAACCGCTACTGTACAGTTTTGAGCAGCATGGGCTGTATATGTTGTCATTTGTATAGAGCTGCTGGTGAAGTACTGCTGTTGTACAGTTTTGAGCAGCATGGGCTGTATATGTTGTCATTTGTATAGAGCTGCTGGTGAAGTACTGCTGCTGTAAAGTTTTGAGCAGCATGGGCTGTATATGTTGTCATATGTATAGAGTTGCAGGTGAAGAATTGCTGGTGTACAGTCTTGAGCAGCACGGGCTGTTTATGTTGTCATATGTATAGAGCTGCAGGTGAAGAACCGCTGCTGTACAGTTTTGAGCAGCATGGGCTGTATATGTTGTCATGTGTGTAGAGCTGCTGGTGAAGTACTGCTGCTGTACAGTTTTGAGCAGCATGGGCTGTATATGTTGTCATTTACATACAGCTGCTGGTGGAGTACTGCTGCTGTAAAGTTTTGAGCAGCATGGGCTGTATATGTTGTCATTTGTATAGGGTTGCACGTGAAGAACTGTTGTTGTATAGTCTTGAGCAGCATGCATATGGGCTGTGCATGTTGCGACACATACAAAGCTGCAGGTGATGTACTGCTGTCATACACCTTTGATCAGAATAGGGTTTTCTATGTTGCAATATATACAAAGATGCAAATGATGGACTGCTGTTATCTGCAATTGTGCAAACAGCATAAGCTGTGTATGTTATGATACGCACAAAGTTGCAGGTGGTGTACTGATGTCGTACATTTGTGAACAACATGAGCTGTCATGTTGTGATGTGTACAAGTTTGCTGGCGAAGCAATGTTGTTATACGCCTGTGAACAGCCATTGTAACACGGAATGCGAGCCAAACAAAACTGCTGGGGGCTACATGCAAGGCGCCGCTACCCATGATTTGATCAGTCCTCGGAGTCAAGGGTTTGCATATGTGACGTGACCATACAAATTTGTTTAAACTGCTTGACCATCTATGACCCAGTCGGATTCAACACCGAACCACGTTGATAGTATATCATGAAACATAGCCACTACGAGTGTTGGTCCCGCGTGTCATGCACACTGTATTATGATACAAGTCACACAAATGACAGATCACAGAGCAACTCGATCTGATATGATGGCATCACCTCACTGTCAGCATGGCCTAGCCAAGCATCACACACCCTGTTCCCCCTCTCCGGGGAAACTGGCACAATCACCAAGACTCTGTAGGCAGGTGGCCACATGCACACTAAGTGGTGTAGCTAATCCCCTGCCACATTGAACTCTTCAAATCCTGATATCTGCATGCTGCCAGTTCGTATGCATACTAACTCAGCTATGTTTGACCCACTGCACAAAACCATCTCTCATTGCCTTCCCAACATCACTAGCCCGTGTGGACCCCCCGTTGCTTGCTGCGGGAGGAGCTGCTGCTGCCGGGTACTGTTGCTGATACTCTGCTAGTACTGCCTGGAACTCGGGATCTTCTGGATCAGGCATGCACTTGAACTCATCACAGATGTTGTGCAGCACACAACATGTGATGATCACCCTTACTGTGTTCTTCAGCGTCAGCTTCATGGGCTTCAACAAAACCCGCCAGCGCTGCTTCAAGCGCCCACAAGCACGCTCCACCACGTTCCTGGTTCTGGCGTGCTTCTTGTTGAACTTGCGGCGGCGGGGACTGTTGAGAGTGGTTGAGTGCTTGAAGCCTGGCAGTACAAACTGTGACGCCCCGTATGCACTGTCAGCTATCAGCACATAGGGGACCCTCTGGCCCCCTATATTAATGATGCGGCTGCGGAGCTGTGTCTGCAACTGACTACCATTGGGTGCTTGCAATGCCTGCAGCAATGATTGGAAGCACAACAGAATCAGGCATTAGTGCCATACAGAAGTTGGCCCAGTGGTGCACAGATGCAACTCCAACGTCATGACCAGTAGTAGCAGCAGAAGTGACAGTGACAGAACAACTTGCAGAAGCCAAAAGGAGCATGCCAAACCAACTGGTGGCAGTATGTACACCCAGACAAGCGGCAGCAGCAGCAGCAGAAGTTACAGGAGCCAGAAGTTACAGAAGTAAAACTTCATAGTGGTTGGTGCACATGCAGAGGTATCAGAAATTATAGGCAGCAGTATGCGAACAGAGTTGCCTGCCTATATGCAGAGTCCCACACTGTCTGATTTCACGGCTGTCACTCGCATGTTGTCAAGTACTTACCGAACGAAGTGGTGACTCTGTGAACATTCTGGCATCGTGTAACCTGTTAGACCATCCAGTGTAGACATCAATGAACCTTCCGTTTGCATTAACCACTCCTTGCATCAGCAATGCCAACTGCTTCTTACGGTTGTAATACTCATCTGCGCTGTTAGGTGGCTTGAAGATTGGGATCTGCGTATCGTCTACTGCTCCAATGATCTGGGGGAGTCCCCTGATGACTCTGCTGGCATTGCTGTTCGCATTCGAGCGCCTTGGACGATACACCAATGCGGCAGCCTGCACAGTATCAGACACACACAAAACAAGCAGCCGCAGCGACAGGAAATCAGCACCATCACAATCACTGACAACACCATGCTCAACTAAAGCAGCGGCAACAGCAGCAGCAGCAGCAGCAGCAGCAGCAGCAGCGGCAGCAGCAGCAGCGGCAGCAGCAGCAGCGGCAGCGGCAGCGGAGTAGGAGACTGCATGCACAAGACACAGACCAGGAACAGCCATGTGTTCCTAACTATCACAAGCAGCTGTCCGAAGCTGAGCACATCCTGCCGCATACTCACCGCAGCAGCTAGCTGTTCTGGTGTCTTCGGAAACTTGATGTGCTTGCGAGCCAGCCTGCTGTTGATAGCCTTGCACACGTCCCTTACACATCTGTGAATGCTGGACCTGCTGCTGTTTGCTGCACTGCCGACCATAGGGTACTCTCCGCCTTTGGCCATCCACCAAAGCGCACATGCCAACTTCTCACCAGCTGACATGGGCTTAGGGCCACCAATGGGGCTGCCCTTCTTCCGGATCACAGGGGCGATTGCCTTCTTGATGTATGAGCAATGATTGCCTGCCCAAAACATACATGCCATAGAAATGCATTCAGCAAGTGAAGTAACGACTGGTTACAGTTGAAACCAGATAAAGTATTCAGCAACAATTGAATTACCTGTTGCCACCATGTAGTCTGCCAGCACCAGGTCAGTGAATAGTTCCAGCCCGGCGTTGTCCAAGTACCTTGTATTCCAGGCCTGAGTCAACACGCAGCAGGGCGGCAACTAGGCCTGAAGGACCTAGCAGCAACAGCAGTAGCAGTGGCAGCATTATTGTTCAGTGATTCACAAAAGCGTGCACAACTACGATACTATGAGCACAAGGCAGGCTGCAACGACAGCGGCAGTGGCAGTGGCAGCGGCGGCAGTGGCACCGGCGGCAGCAGCAACTGCTGGAACAAATCCAGTCCGACGTTATTGAAGACGTTGTCAACTTGAGGCAGCGCGGCACCGCGGCCTGCAGGAGCTGAGCCGCAGCAGCAGCAGCAGCATGAAAACTTACAAAATGTTGACAATTCATGACTGTGGTGTTATGAGCACAAGGAAGGCGGCAGCAGCAGCGGCAGCGGCAACGGCAGCGGCGGCAGTAGCAACTGCTGGAACAAATCCAGTGTGGCGTTATCTAAAGGAGTCAACACGTGGCAGGGCGACACCCAGGCCTGTAGGACCTGAGCAGCAGCAGCAACATGAAAGCTCAGAACCCGCAGCTACAATACCAAGAGCACAAGGAAGGCGGCAGCGTCAGTGGCATGAGAGACAAGCAACAGTGGATCTAGAATGGTACGCTCCACATTACAGGCGTATGTCTGCAGCGCGGCATTGAGGCCTGAGAAGCATGAAAGTCCATCCATCAAGATGCGCAAATGCATCACTGCGAGCACAAGGAAGGCGGCAGCGGCAGCGGCAGCGGTGGCAGCAGCAACTACTGGAACAGACCCAGTCGGTGTTGTCCAAGACTATGTCAACTCGAGGCAGGGCGGCAACCAAGCCTGCAAGACCTGAGCAGCAGCAGCAGCATGAAAGTTCAAAGTTTTTCAGCAAACACAAAAGCGCGACTGCAAGACTATGAGAATTACCAGGAAGGCGGCGGCGGCAGCGGCAGTGGCAGGGGCGGCAGCGGCAGTGGCAGGGGCGGCAGCAGCAACTGCTGAAACATATCTCGAATGGTGTATGCTAGGCTCACGTTAAAGCGAGGAAGGGCAGCACCCAGGCCGGCAAGATCTAGCAGCAGCAGCAGCAGCAGCAAGAAAGTTCAGTAATTCCAGAACTACACAACTGCAATTCCATAAGCACAAGGAAAGCGGCAGCAGTAACTGCCGGAATAGTTGCAGCCCACTGTATTCCAGGCAGGGCGACACCCAGGCCTGCAGGACCTAGCAGCAGCAGCATGAAAGCTCAGTAACACTTCAAAATGCACAACTGCTATACTGAGACTACCGGGAAGGTGGCAGCAACAGTGGCAGATCCAGTCCGGTGTATTTGGCTCAAGTCGACAAGCGGCTGGGCGGCATTGAGGCCTCTAGGACCTGACAAGCAGCAGCAGCAGCAGCAGCAGCAGCAGCCACTAATGGTAGAAGCGTGATTACTTATTGAGGGTCAGCAACTCATGTAAGACATCATGAAATGCTGAAATCAGGCCCAATAGCAGCAGCAGCAACAGTGTTGCCAACAGCAGCGACATTCAACCATCATGAAAACAGCTGCAATTTGGCGATGTCTAGGACAATGTCAAGCGAGAGCAAACACACATGCCTGCAGGAAGCCGAAAAAGCTTGTCATACCGGTTAACAATGGCGCTGCTGCTGCCACTGCTGCTACTGCTGACAGCAAACAAACCAAACAACCCGCCTAACAAGGAATCACAATACCACAGCTACCAACCTGAAGCCTGTTGTCCTGCTGCTGCTGCTGCTGCCGCTGCTGCCTGTGCCTTCATGTAGTCCCACAACTGATCATACTCGTTCACAATGATGTTGCTGCTGTTGCTGCTGCCACTGCTGCCAGTTGTGGCACCAGCGCCCTCCTTCACAACATCAAGATGTGATATGTCGGTGAGAAGTGACAGGTCAACTTTGTTGCCCCACAAACCGTACTGCACAAAGAAAACATCACCAGCACTGTGGTAAGTTATGTTACTGGCGGCAGGTGTGTCATGAGCAGCAGCAGCAGCGGCGACGGCGGCGGCGGCCCGGCAACAGCAGCAGCACTGTAAGTGTTGCCCTTTTACACAACATCAGAGAGTGAGTGGCCTGTCGAAGGTGGCAATTCAGCTGTGTTGCCCCTCAGACCATGATGCGTAAACAACAGAAAACAACTCGTGTTCATGCAGCATACACGTCGACTGATAACCCTAAATGTTGAAACCCAAACTGACAATAACCCCAAACGCTGAAATCTAGACTGACAAGGCTGTTTTGCCAACACCATGTTTGCCACCACCGCTGCCGTTGCCGGTACCTTCACAACCCAAAATAGCTTACAAAGCTGGGATTGTTACAGTTGCCAGCTGGTAGGGTTTAGGCACTGTCTGGACTCCGGCTAGCCACAGTGTCAACCAGCACATGGGGGGCTGCCTTGGGCGACAAGAATGTCCACCAGCATGCACTGCCCTGAGTGCACACTGAAGCAGCAGGACTGAACCAGCAAGACACTTCACACTCGCCAGAAAACTTGTGTTGATTTGTAAAGCAAGACGGAATGCAGTCTTATCAGTGAACAAAAAGCAGTTGTAAACTCAGACAGTGACACCAAAGAAGAATAATCAATCACACATTTTGTGACCTTTGTGACCCTGACCTGTAAAAGCTCATAGAAGCATTGCTTTGCATCATCACAGAAGTGTCCACCAGCATTCACTGCCCTCAGCCACCACAGAACAAACACAAGATCCACACTTGACACCTGCAACAGAACTTGTCATATTTCCAAAACCGACAGCTTGCACAAATAGTAGACAAAAGCAGTTATAAGAGAGAGTGACACCGGGAATGAGTCTGATCAAACAGTTTGTGGAACTGACCTGTAAAAGCTCACACGAGTAACATGTTGCAGTGTTGCAATGGGCCAGAAGAGGTGCACCAGTCTGCACTGCCCTCAGCAACCAGAGAAACAGCGAGACTTACACTTGGCACTTGCTGTAAAGCTTGTTGTTGCCTTTAATATCATACACAAAATCACTCTAGATTGAATTAGTGAACAAAAGCAGCTGAAAATTTTTAAAAGTGAACTAGCATAGAACAAGAGACCAGACGGTGGCAACCAAAAAGAGTCTGATCACACAGTTTGTGACCCTCACCTGTGTAAGCTCATAACAGCCTTGAAGTGTGCTGCCCGCCACAACCCACTGCTGCCACTGCTGCCTGCTGCTGCTCCAGCAGTGCTGCTGCTGTGGCAGCAATGTCCGCTGCTGCTGCCAGCGATTTGCTTACAGCACCGGCCTTCTGTCTGAAGAAGGGGTCGTAGTTTATTGATAACAGCGCAGGCTGCAGCAAAGAACTGGAAATAACACAGTATTGTTGACAGTGCTAAAACAACTGCGCCATGGTGCACAGAATTAGAAACAGAGAGCTAGCCTAAGGATGTAGATCACATGAGCTGCTGCTGCTGCTGCCAGGGATTTGGTGAGGGCCCCCGCCTTTTGTCTGAAGAATGGGTTGTACTTCATTGATAATAGTGTGGGCTGCAGGAAAAAAATACACAGATACCAACACATTGTTGTTGACAGTGGTGAGCTCGACTGGGTCAGAATGCACAGAAACAGAAACTGCTGCTGGTGCTGCTGCTGCTGTCAACGATTTTGTTAGGGCACCAGCCTTCTGTCTGAAGAAGGGGTTGTAGTTTACTGTCAGTGTGGGCTGAAGGACAAAACAACAGAAAACAACACATTGTTGATGAAAGTGGTGACCATGACTGCACCACAATGCACAGAAACAGGTATTGCTGCTGCTGCTGCTGCTTCTGCTAGTGACATGGTCAAAGCGCTACCTTTGTTTGTCCAAACAGGCATTATTGCACACTGACATAAAAGCAGTTCAGCTATTGCTGCTGCTACTGCTACTGCTGCTGTGGTTATCACCGACAATCATCATGCAGTTCCTTCACCTGCAAAGGTATTGTGGTTCATTGATACTAGGGTGGGCTGCAGACTAAACATACCAACAAACAGGGTTATTCTGTTATGCTGCAATGTTGCAGACAGATAAAACTCAACCACCAGCCATAACAGCTGCAGGGCATACCCACCCTCATGCTGTTGCTGCTGCCACTGTTGCTGCTACCATGCTGCCATTGCTGCTGCTGCACAGTGTGCTTTCAACCAAGACAATACTGTGGAAAAAAACAGCATAAAAACATTCAACACGATCACCTGTGTTGCAATAATGTTTGCCAGTCTCACTGAGATGGCATACAAGTAACACTCAACAACTAGCCACGGCAACTGGAACCATGTGGCTGGTGCAGGGCCCTGCTGCTGCTGTGCGATGTGCTGCTGCCACACTGCCACTGCTGCATTGGTTGTGGGGATGATCTGTCTCAATGGGTGATGGATCGGCAGGTGGGCCAGCACTTTAAATGGCACGAGCGGCCCATCAGCTGCAGCAACAAGATGATATGTTATTGATCAATGTGATTGTTTTCTCGACAATAATCATCAGACTGTTTCAGCCAAGGGGGGGGGGGGGGGGTGATTTGTTTCAAGGGGTGATTGGTGGGCAGATAGTCGGCAATTGCCAACGGCATGATAAAAATAAATCAATTACACAACAATGCTATGTTCAAAAAATCTCGACCATGCCGTTGTGGGAATAAGAAGGGGACTTGTGTCTCAAGGTGTAGTTGGTGCGCAACCTCTTAGCAACATGTAACAACAACAAGTGGTTCATCAGCTGCAAAAAACAACTTTAGGACACAGCTCACAAACAATCGTGAGTATCATGAGGCTGTGTAGGTTGGATGGGTCCGAGCACGATCTCTTACACTTGGGTACAAACATATCAGGTGCCATGCAAGAGGTTTCCCTCAAGGGGTGATTGGTGGGTGACGTTCGCAGGAGTTCACACGGCGCGAGCGGCACATCAGCTGCAGCAAAACACTCATAAGCCCGATTCTGTTTGTTAGTGCGCACTTATAAGTTGTTACTGTTGCGCAGGGCAAACTCCAGAGTCCGTTAGGAAGGCGTGTCGGGCTCAACGCACTTCACCACTGTGACAGGGTTCGAAAGGAGAATATCCAAAACCTGAACCGTACCTGGCAGTCAGCCTGACTGCTGCTGCTGCTTGTGACTTGTAATGAACAAAGGAAGACCACCAGCAAAGTATGGTCTACAACCAAGGTGCAAGAAACAACATTACAGAGTTCAAAAGCAACAACGTTTGAGAGTGTTGTGCCATGGAGGAGTTTGCACGAGGTGGCATCACTAGTCTAGTCTTGGATAACGGTAGGGAATGTGGAGTCGCCCCGACAGATTCTGGCACAGCAGAAGAAGCGCTTTGGCTCCGCCAAGCGCGGGAAGCCAAAGAATGGCCGTGCCAGCCCAGCAGAAGAAGCGCGAAGCGCGCCAAGCAGAATCGCTTCGCTGCTGCTGCTTCGCTCCTTGCCTCGCGCGCTTGGCGGAGCCAAAGCGCTTCTGCTTCTTCGCCAGAACCGCGCGCTTCTTCTGCTGCTTCGCGCACACACATCACCCTCCCTTAACTCACGCTAGCGCTCTCTTAAAAGCGCTATGCGGAGCTCATTCATTCATTCAGTCTTGGATGCTGGGTCAATATATATTGGCGGGATTGATCCTGTAACGTAGCTTCATGAGCAAAGTCGGAAGCTCTCCAATACATTCAACGACTAAAAATCGGGAAATACGATGAAATGCAAGACATGAGGATGCATCATTGCTGTTTAACCTCCCGTGACCTGTTATAATCCCAGAGCATACCCCCTTTGCTTAACCCCAATGCGCAACCCTCGCACCACCTCCACACTACCATGTCGTAACGCCCACCGAGAAGGAAGAGTAACCCGGAGTGATGTGTCCCCTTCTGCACCATAAGCCTTACATAAGCGGCTCAAGGGCCTCACTCAGTGAGTCACGTACAACTCATGCATGCCGGGCCACAGCATGCCACTATGCCCCAGCGCAGCTTAGCAACATCCAAACATCAACATCTATACACTTTACAATGAGCTTCTAAGCACCATAAACTAATTACCAGGCATAGCATGAGCAAACACAGCTAAAAGAGCAAAACCTGAGACATTAAGTGGTGCTGCATAGATTGAGCAATATTAGAGGCGAATTGCCAGCACATCAAACACATTGACCACTACACTTCCATGTATAAATTGCTTGGAATGTACACTACAACAACAAGCTCACGAAAACATTCGCATTGCTGTACAAATGCTGATTTGTATGCCTTCTTAAGGCTACGGCAGAGCGGTTGCTGCTGCAGCATATTGCCAATGTGTTGGTGACGGGCCTTCGTCCACTCACCATGAATGCCATCAATTGATCGAATGCTATATCCGTATCTGACCGTAACAAAGAACTGTTGCAAGAACGATGGAAAACAACTAGTAGATGTTGATGCATCATTGAGTGTCACCAGACAAACCAGATTCATGCAAGAGTTGCGATGTATCATTGTGTCCGGTCAGTGATTCGACTTGACGTTGCCAAGTTGCACATTACCTGGCCCCATTGCAAACTGTCTAGTAGCCGATACCAACGTCCGTAAAGGAAGCCAAATATTGGTCCTTGGTCCACAGGAACAAACCATATGAGCCTTGTGAATGGTCTTGTGAGCAAGTGTCTTTACTTTTGTTGCCAACTTCTTCCACTCCACCAACTTGCCCATTTGCCACATTACTGATGCAATGAAGGTCAAATTAATAACCAACAAGACACACCCCATGACAAAGCGATACACCGGGCTTGCCGGGACATCACCATAGTCCAGAAACGTCTGAGCAACATAGCTAGTGAGCAGCAAGCATAACATTGCCTGCAGCATCACCCTACCAGCTTGAGGGTAAACATAGGGTTTGCAAGCCTGTAGCAAGACCACTATAATGGTCAAAGCCGCATTCATAACAACTACCTGGTAGTATGTGCCTAGGTTTACACCAAATACACTTACTGCCACCAGTATGATAGTCTGACATACAATAACCGTCTCCCAATAGTAGAAACGGTCGTTGTAGGATTTGTATAAGAAACTGTAGTGTTGCATGAATGTTGTCTCCTTCAGCCTGCTCTTGTTCAAGAAGAGGAGTAACAACATGCCGATTGGTGTTAGCAAGCATACCAACAATGCCAAGGGCAGCCCTAAGCCAAAAGCCCAAGCTCTGTGGTAACCAGTGAAGCATTGTTGATTCATATCATATACCCAAAAGGAGCCGATGGCAGAAGGTATGTATGGTGCCTCCGCTGCCTGATCAATCAAGACACAAGCAAACATGCTGAACAATGTGCGAGAGATAGAGGGCAGAAAGAAAAAGACCGCTACCAAGATAGTGCTAAACACTCTGTCCCGTAACTCCATGGCGACCACGTGCGACCGTGCATGCTTGACCAGCAGTTGTGCCGCCTCAAAAAGGACAACCAACAGAAGCAACATGACAGGCACAAGCAAATAGAATAATACCTTCTGGATAGATGCTGGAAGGCTAGCATCCTGTGGGAGTAGACATTCTATGCTGAGGGTCTCAGGAGATGCCGGGGACCAAAACCACGCCAATATCTTCAATGGATATGAAAAGCTAGCAGGCCATTCCAAGTTCATACCAGAGATAATGAGCATATACTGACTGTACAAAACCAGCGGGCGTAGTAACTCTGCTGCTGGCAACTTGCCCTCATTACCTAGCAATGCATCTCCGCTCTGATTACGAGTGAGATGGCACATCAACTTAATGAAGACGAACATGAAGCCTGCTGCTACAACATACAAGGCTATGATGTAGCTGGATTTCCAGCACGGCCGACAAACAAAGAGCTTGGTGGCGCCAGTTCCAACTGCGCACATGCCACACAAGTTACCATAATACTCTGGGCTGCACTGGAGGTCCTTGAAGGTGTCTGATGCTCCACAAGTGGGATCAGCAGAACAATCGTGCACCAATGTCAACCCCGTGATGTTGCAAGCACCAGGGTTGGGACACCTGCAAGGTCACACAGAATGATGTAGAGCAATTATTCCTTGACAAGGGTGATTTCCGACACATGCTTAGCCCGGCCGCCGACAGGGTGTGATGCAGTGTAGCGGGATGTGATGTCCGCTACGACAATGATATTTGAGCCTGCCTTGTTGATATGTCCGAGAGCGATGCCGATCATCATCAGCAGGCTCCCTCAGCGGTATATTCAGGTTGCAAAATAACCTTGAACTAGGGTGTGCGGCGATTATAAGTTACGTCGCAGGCCCAATTTACGATCCTTAGCATGACTGAGGTTGCTAATGCTACATAGCCCTGCCGCAGGGCTGTGTATGTGGGTGGGTTGACATACTAACCGAGTTTGCTAAGGGATCATGCGTATGTTGTTTCATGCATGTTACGGTCCTCGAGCTGATCCCAGTGAGATATACAATTCTAGACTGCATATTCCGACACACCCTGAAACATACTGGGGTCACCTATGCGTCAGCCATCAAAACTGTCGAGGGTTATGAGCTAGTTGACTATCACACCAGGAAGCCAGGTGGAAGACTGCCAATCACATGCTAACGTTACCGAGGTTCCACGGTGTGCTTCGAAACAGTACCGAGGAGAGTATGTTTTTTGTTTCCAAAAAGACCGAGGCCTTTGGTGTTATGTTGATGCGTCTTAGCCATTATCAAAACCAATATAACCTGTACGTTAGACCTTGTCCTACTGATGATAGAAACAGTCGCATGCAAGTTGACTCTGCCTAGGTTGGCTATGTCACCGCTGGCGTTTTGGCTGTACCCAACCTAGCAAGGTAGGCTCAAGTGGCATACACACCTGTGCACTTGTGTTGAGTTGGCTGAGGACCTCCAGTAGCCCGGCAGTGGCAAGATGACATCTCCACCAGTGCAATTGGCATTGGAAGGACAAGTGTTGCAGACACCTCTAGCAGGGTCAAAGCTAAAGTAGCCTTGCTGACACACTTGACAGCTGTCAGGGATAGGTGTCACCTCGCCACGAATACAATCCCGTACATGCAGAATTATGTTCGCTGCTTCAATTTCTGGCCAATCTACGACTGATACTGTTATGTTATACTGCCCGGGGGGTCTTGCAACTTTGAAGCTCAGGTGGGCTATCCCCTGTGCATCACTGCGGCTGGTGGCCAGAAATGCTCCATCATCTAGCAAGGCTTGAGCAGTCAGGCCTTGACAAGGCAGACCATAGTAACCACTCATATTCAAGGCAACATGTAACACACCCTCATCAGTTCCCGGCCGGTTAACATACCCTTCTACAACTGAATCTCCCACTACTGTAATGAGAGTGAGATTAGAGGAAATGTCTGCATCAAAGGTGGCACTGTTGTTATGGGTTGCATGGGCAACTTGATCAAGCTTAAAGTTGGCACTTGACAGAAACACACCACCACCATATCCCCATGTTGTACCACCCTGCAGCTTGTTGACAGTAACTCTCGAGTTCCCAAACAAAGATAAGGAGGCATTACTGGCAATCATGATCCCACCACCCTTGTACAGCCCACGGTTATGGGCTATAAGGCTGTCAAGGATGCTACAGCTCGTTCTGTTTTCGCAGTACAACCCACCACCTGTCCCTGCTGTGTTCCACACGATAGTGGACGCCTGTAGGCTTGCATTGGTTTCTCCAACCAGTGCCAATCCGCCACCGAATTCGCCAGCCATGTTGTTGTTCCATGTGGTGTTGAAACCTTTAACCTGCAATCAACATAGTGGCAGCACAAAAGCCATGAAAGTGTTGCAACCGTGAATGAGAGTGAAACACAACAGGCCAGATGTGGCATGTTCTGATTGGAAGAAGAAATGATAATGCACCACAATGATGGCTAAAACACATCTGCGTGGCCAAGCATGTGGCTGCCTAGAACCAAGTACGAGGCTTGAGTATGTTGCTGAGCATGGACAAAGGTAGTAAAGTACATGATGGTGATTGACAGCATCCACATATTCCACCTGCCTTCGTTGTGTAAGACTTGGCCGTTATTGCTGGTATGACAGCAACTCAGTAACCAACATGCATCATAGTCAAGCATGATGATACGTAACTCTCAATAGGGTTGATTCCTATCGTCTGGCTACGGTGCCACAGAAGGCTCGGGCATATGTTGTAGAAGTGGCGTTAACCAACCTGCCATCACTGCACTCTCAACCCTTAGTGTGCTTACATTGGAGTCATCCATGTAGAGCCCTCCTCCAAATACGCCAGCTGTGTTGTTGTTCCATGTGGTGTTCAGTACTGTGATCTGCAACGCAGTGGTAGCAAGTCAGCAATGGCAAATTTTGCATATGTAGTGCAGGACACACTAGAATAAAGGTGTATCAACCTCCTTGAGCCATTAGTTGCGGGTCTTGCACTGCAGCTGGGAGCGGGCGGCAGCCACAAATTCCGCAGCAGTACATTATCATCTGCTAGGACACTAGCGCTAGCATGGCAGCCACCAACTTGGTGGCAAAAGCATTTGCAGTTGTAGCAGCAATGTACATTGTGCTAAATGTAGTTTTTCCTTTGTTGTGAACAGCTGACCAATGCCGCTTTTATGCTGTGCATGCTGTAATGATAAATAAATGCCGTGATTTGGAGCAGCCTTTGTAGTTGGTTGGTTTGGATCCATCCAAAGCATGTGACCATGTTCGTGTCCAATGGAGAATGCTGTCAGCCTACCAGGTTGATCCCAAGCTTGTGCAATTGCTGCATGATCCGCACACAGGCACCCATGCAGCAGCAAAGATGGCAGTCAGGCTGTCCGAGTGGTTTTATATTACAAATAGGATAAGGCAGGGCTGTGCAATGGCATTGCACCTTTGTTGCTTTAGCGTGTTCCGTGACTGTCTGGTTAGAGCGATACTGGCCGAAATGCTTGCAGGTTGTGGCGTCGAGTTGGCTTACCATGCGAATGGTGAGCTGTTCTCAAAGTCCTCGGGTGGCATAGCCTGCCTGCACATCAGCATTGCTATATGCTGACAACTTGTCCCATGACCCATGATGGTGCTCATGAGTTGCGATAGGTCTGAGCCGGAGCGTATGCTTCAGGTCATGGACATCAGCTGCAGCAAGATGGGCTTGTGTGTATGCTAGCAAAAGCGAGTTGTTGGCCTATGACCCATAGCTTCAGGGGCCAAACCCCCTGGGTGTGGAATGTCCAGTGTGCAGTGGTATGGCGAAACATGTTGGAGTGTTCAATAAAGCTGGTGGCATGATCACAACCGCAAGCTAGAGATCAGAGCCAAAATGTCTAAGGCTCAAGGTTGTTTCGTGCAGATAGCGCATGCCTGTTACAACCAATGTGGGATGTTACAATGCTTTTTTATTGCCTATACTGGCTTTTTGGTTACATTAGAAGCGCTTGTATAGGTTAGGCAGGGAGCACTACAATGCATTCTGATACCGCAGACTTACTTGTGACCGTGCCGTGAAGTGATGGTGGCGGTGACACTGTTACAGAGCGAAGGCACCGAGCAACACTAAATGCGCAGAGTGCGAGAACCAGCCTGGGCGGCTGAGCGGCAGTGCGACAACTGCGAACTTCATAACAACTTTGCACTCAGTGCATAAGAGAAGACAATCATAGATCAAACTCATGCTATAGACAAATATGATACTTAGTACAGAGAAGTTGTGGTATTCTACACAACCATGAACATACATCAAGTTGGTCCTGACGTGACCAGCACAGTACAACCGTAGTACAACTGACTTGATCAGTAGGAATGTTGATCATACCATACATTCCATTTCCACAGGTTGTGAACCTTGGGTCTTGACACAGTAGCAAATGGAAGGGTTAGAGGGTGGGTGTGCGTGTTAGTGACCGCCAGATGTTGGTTGACATAAGGAAGCCGTGCAACATTGTGAGCCTATCCCAGCATGTTACTGCAGCCCGCCTTAGATGCTTAGGTCAAGTTGCGTGCATGGAGCACGGCAAGGTTCTCCATGATGCCATGTTTTCTGCTTTGTGGGAAATGTCCCGGTCGCGTAAGTGTTGAACTTGTGCTCAAGGATCTGCCAACAGCCACGGCTATCTACCAACATGCATGCGGTATTGCCAAACTGTGTATTGCGTGCTTGTTGGCGTTTTATGGTTTACAAGATCACACAGCCGGGCTTAGTTGGTGTCAGACAGCGGCGGTCAAGGCGGCTATTGCGGCTCGGCAGCAAGTGGCGGCTGAAAACACGTATGCAACATGTACAGCTGCCTCCTGCAGCAGCATGGACTGTCGCTGTGGCTGAAGCATGGGTCATGTATTGCAGATGATACACCATGTGGTGGGCTTATGCTTGGTGGCTTTCTGCTTCTGGCCGTACCCGGTCCCTGCTGCTTGTTTTCCGCAGGCATGCGAATCTCTTTGTGGTTGGGTTTTGAAGTTTTCCTCTTCACAAAGGAATCTTGTACGCTGGTTGCTCCGCCTGTTTACGGACATACGTGTAACGGTGATCATGAATAACTGTGCTACATGAGTAGCTGTATCATTGCATGTCTGCATTGCCTTGTCATGAAAACTCGGAAAACCATCTTAGGGGTGAAGTTGGCTGCTGACTGGTGGAGGGGTGTGAGCAGATGTATTTCACCAAAAAGGCTGACGCCGGTGATGTGTAGGGCACCCAATTTGTCAATCAACAAACACCTACCTGAGCTTTTCCATCGGCATTGAGCGCACCACCGTCAGCGGCAGCATTGTTGTTGACAAAGGCTGAACCAGCAACTTTCAACTTGCAGCCAAAACAGTACACACCACCTCCCCAATTTGCGCTATTACCCTGAGTGAAGGTGTTGTTGATGATCTCTCCCTGCGACAACGACAGAAGGCCACGCACAATGCATGGTTTGATGGCAATCCTCAAGATTATGGGTGTATGTTGCTACCATTAGACAAACATCCAAGAGGAGACAAGAGTGAAATACAAGAGGCCAGAAGTAGCATGCTGTGGTTGGAAGGACACACGTATGAGACAAATTGATGGCTGAAACACATTTGCCTGGCCAAAGAGGTGGCTGCCTGGAATTAAGTTCGGAGGTTTGAGTATGTTGCTGAGCACGACCCATACAAAGGTGGTAAAATGCATAATGGTGACTTACAGCACCCACATGTGCTACATGCCTTCACTGTAAAAGGCTTGGTTGGTATTGCTTGTATGACAATAACTCACTACCAATGTGTGCAGTTTGCAAGCAGGATAACTACGAATAGGGTTGTTCCTATTGTCTTGCCTATATAGGTTGCCACAGAAGGCTCAGGTGGATGTGGTAGATGTGGCACTAGCCAACTTGCCATCACTGCACTAACAACATGTATCGTGCTTACAATGGAGTTCTCCATGTAGAGCCCTCCTCCGGAAGTGCCAGCTGTGTTGTTGTTCAATGTTGTGTTCAGCACTATGACCTGCAACATAGTGGCAGCAAGTACGCCATGGTGTTGCAACTCTTGTAATATAGCACACACTTATAGAAGGGTGTAGCACCCCCTTGAGCCACTAATTGCAGGTTGTCATATAAGCACTGCAGCTGAAATCGTGAGGCAGCAACAGTAGCATGCAGCAGCATGCTATACAACAGTTAGCAGTAGCATGGCAGCCACGAAGTTCACGTCAACATCATTATGCAGATGAAGCAGCGATGAATTGTGTGCTAAGTATAGTGAATGTTTGTTGCCAACAGTTGTGTCCCCAGCAAGTGCATCATTGCCATGGCAAGTTAAATTGTTTGAAACCACCCAGGGGTGGGTTTGACTGCTGCAATGGTAGAGGAGTGTAATCACATGTTGGTGATCTTCATTACAAAACTGATACCGGCGATCTGTAAACTGCCCAATATGCTTACAGTTGAACACCTACCTGAGCTTCTCGTTCAGCATAGACAGCACCACCAGATTCTGCAGCACTGTTGTTGACAAAGGCTGAACTAGCGACTTGCAACTTGCAGCCCTCACAGCACACACCACCTCCCCAAGTTGCGGTATTCTCCTGAATGAAGGTTCCGTTGATGATCTCTCCCTGCAACATCAATCCGCAATTCATGCACAATGCACTGGTTTGATGGCCACTTGCAGGTATATGTTGGGTATTGGTTGCA
Source organism: Coelastrella sp. UTEX B 3026 (assembly GCA_002588565.1). Taxonomy (NCBI): domain Eukaryota; kingdom Viridiplantae; phylum Chlorophyta; class Chlorophyceae; order Sphaeropleales; family Scenedesmaceae; genus Coelastrella; species Coelastrella sp. UTEX B 3026. Next base: position 7,794 of record NSMO01014415.1, on the reverse strand, counting down.
AGCACTACCAGTAGACAAGTATCCACGAGCAGACGAGAGTGAGACACAAGAGGCCAGAAGTAGCATGTTGTGGTTGGAAGGGCACACTGATGAGACACCACAGTGATGGCTAGAACACGTCTGCCCGGCCAAACAGGCGGCTAGATGGTAGTGGAGGAGGCTTTGAGTATGTTGGTGAGCATGGCCCGGGACAAACGTGAAGTATGCATGATGGTGGCAGCATCCACGAGTGCCATATACCTTCAGTGTTTAAGACGTGGCCAGTATTGTTGGTATGACAGCACCTCAGAAACCAAAGTGCATGAGTGTCACGCAGAATGACAATCGATGCCAATAGGGCCCCAGTGGCTCCTGTCATCTTGCTGAGTATGCTGTCACAGCAGACTCAGGTGGATACTGTAGAAGCGGCGATGCCAACTTGCAATTATTGCACTATCAACCCTTATCATGCTTACAGTGGCGTTCTCCATGTAGAGCCCTCCTCCGGAGTCGCCAGCTGTATTTTTGTTCCATGTGGTGTTCAACACTGTGATCTGCAAAGTAGGCAGCAAGTAAGCCATAGTGTTGCCACTTCCATAGTATAGCAAAGACTAGTAGAAGGGTGCAGCACCCCCCTTGAGCCGTTTTTGCACTCCTTCATGAAAGCACTGTAGCTGAGAGCAGGAGTCAGCAGCAATAGCATCAGCAAAATGACATCAAAATCAGCACTCAGCACTGACAATAACAGTACTATTGCCCGGCGTGCGGCATGGCCGCCACGACCTTCACGGCAACATCATCATGCAATGAAGGCAGCAGTGAACAGTGTGCTAAGTATTGTGATTGTTTATAGCCAACACTCATGTTGTCGCGGCAGTCGGAGCGGAAAAGCTATGGATATTGTTGCAACTGCCATAGACACACGATAGTATAAGGTGTAGCACTCCCCTTGACCACTTCTGGCAGGTCTTTATGAATGCACTGCAGCTAAGACCAAGGGGCAGCAACAATAGCATTGGTAGTAGCAGCATGACATTGTCATCAGCAGTGACAATAGCAGCAGCATGGCAGCCACAAACTTTGTGGGCGTAGCAGCGGAAAACAGTACTGCACACTAGTGTGCTAGGTATCAAGATTGTTTGTTGCCAGGTTGTTCTCTCATGAATTCTGTAACTACATGTTTGCATCGCCTTGTCAATTGAAACTCTGGAAACCATCCCAGTGGTAGGGTTGACTGCTGTAGTGGTGGAGGGGTGTAGGCTGATGTTGTTCATCATCATCAAAGGCTGATACCAGCGACCTATAGAATGAATGAGTGAGCGCCGCGCAGCGCTTTCAACAGAGCACTAGCGCAAGTTCAGGGGGGTAGAGTGTGTTTTTCAAGGCGATTCCACATTCCCTACTAAAACCCGAAGAGTAGTCGGTTTCTATAGACGAATTCACAATCAAACACCTACCTGAGCTTCTGCACCGGCATAGAGAGCACCACCAGAATCCGCAGCACTGTTGTTGACAAAGGCTGAACTAGCGACTTGCAACTTGCAGCCATCACAGTACACACCACCTCCCCACATTGCATTATTTCCCAGAGTGAAGGTGCTGTTGATGATCTTTCCCTGCGGGGTCAATCCGCAATTCATGCACAATGCATGGTTTGATGGCCATCTGCATCATGTGCTGCGTATCTGCTGCAAGCCTCTGCCAGTAGACAAGTATCCACGAGCAGACAAGAGTGAAGCACAAGAGGCCAGAAGTCTGGCGTGATTGGAAGGTCGGAGACACTGATGAGACACCACCAATGATTGCTAAACGTTTTATGGCATGTCTGCCTGCCCAAGGAGGTGGCTGCTGGGTTTCCAGTCTGAGGATTGAGTTTGCTGCTGAGCACGACCCAGACGATTGCAGTGCAATGCATGATCATCATGGTGACTGCATCCACATATGCCATCTTCCATCACTAAGTAAGATTTGGCCAGTATGCTAGTATGACAGCAGCTCCGTAACAATGTGCATAGTCGTCAAGCAGAATGACATGAAACTTTCAACGAGGTTGGCCCCTGTCAGTTTGCCTATGGTGCCAGAGCATGATGAGGTGTATGTACTAGAAATAGCGCAAGCCAACTTGCCATTACTGCACTAGCGACCCTGATCATGCTTACAGTGGCTTTCTCCATGTAGAGCCCTCCTCCGGAGTTGCCAGCTTTGTTGTTGTTCCATGTGGTGTTCAGCACTGTGACCTGCAACGTTGTGGCAGCAAGTGAGCCATGGAAAGTGTTGCAACTGCTGTAGTACAGCACACACTAGGGTGCTGCAACCCCCGGCAAGAGCCACTGTTTGCGGGTCTTCATGGAAGCATTACATTAGTAGCAAGCCATCATCACCCGCAGTGTCAATAGCAGCAGCGTGGCAGCTACAGAGCTGGTGAGAACAGCATCTGCACTTGTAGTGCAATGAACAATGTGCTACCATCGCAGTTGTTTGCCACATAGTGCCAATAGCCGTGGTTCATAAACTGTATCACTGCATTGCCCTATCAAGTGAAGACTATAGAAACCATCACAGGGGTGGGGTTGACTGCTGCTGTGGTGGAGGGTGTGAGCAGAGTTGGTCATAATCAATAAAGGCTGATATCAGCGCTCTACAAAACACCCAGTTTGTTAACCATTAATTACCTACCTGAGCTTCTACACTGGCATAGAGAGCACCACCATGATCAGCGTGGTTAATGACAAAGGCTGAACTACCGACTTGCAACTTGCAGCCCTCACAGTACACACCACCTCCCCAAGTTGCGCTATTCCCCTGAGTGAAGGTGCTGTTGATGATCTTTCCCTGCGACATCAGTCCGCATTCATGCAAAAATGCATGGAGATATGGCCATCTGCAAGTGCATGCTGCATATCTGCTGCAAGCCTCTGCCAGTAGGCAAATAACCACGAGCAGACAAGAGTGAAACACAAGAGGCCGGAAGGACACACTGATGAGACATCACGGTGATGGCTAGAACACATCTGCCTGGCTAAACAGGTTGCTGCCTGGATTTATGCTTGGGGCTTGAGTATTTTGCCGACATCAGTATGCAAGGCTTGGTCAGTTTTGCTGGTATGGCAGCAACCCAGTAACCCATGTGCCTGATTGTCAAGCAGAACGTGCAACTGTCAGTAGAGTTGGTTCCTGTCATTTTGCCTATGGAGTCTCAGCAGGCTCGGGCAGATGTTGTAGAAGTGGCGCTAGCCAACTTGCCATCACTGCACTACCAACATTTATCCTGCTTACACTGGACTTCTCCAAGTAGAGCCCTCCTCCACTCCTGCCAGCTGTGTTGTTGTTCCATGTGGTGTTCAGCACTGTGACCTGCAACGTAGTGGCAGCAAGTAAGGCCTGAAAGTGTTGCGACTGCTGTGATACAACAAACACTACTGGAAGGGTGCAGCATCCCCTGGAGCCACAGTTGCAGGTCTTCTAGAAAGCACTGCCGGTAACAGCAACTGGCAGCAACATTAGCATCACCAGCATGCAAATTAGCATCAGCAGCAGTGACAACAGCAGCAGCATGGCAGCCACGAACTTGTTGTAGCAGCGATGAACAGTGAACGCATATATTCTAGGTACTTGTTGCCAACATGTGTGCTGCATGAAATGTAACACTGCATGTCTGCATTGCCTTGTCAAATACATGGTTTACACAGTCACAACTCTGGAAACCATCCCAGGGGTGGGGTTGACAGCTGCAGTGGTGGAGGGGTGTGAGCAGATGTTGGTTGTCATTACTAAAGGCTGATATTGGTGATCTATAACAGTACCCAATACGCCAACCATAAAAACCTACCTCAGCTGCTTGGTCGGCATTGAGAGCACCACCAGATTCCGCAGCACTGTTGTTGACGAAGGCTGTATTAGCTACTTGCAACTTGCAGCCAAAACAAGACACACCACCTCCCCAAGTTGCATTATTCCCCTGAGTGAAGGTGTTGTTGATGATCTCTCCCTGCGACATCAGTCCAGATTCATGCAACAATGCCTGGTTTGATGGCCATGTGCAAGTGTATGCTGGGTATCTGTTGATTCCAGTTTGAGGCTTGAGTTTGTTGCTGAGCACATCCCGACAAAGGCAGTAGATTGATGACGGTGACTGACAGCATCCACAGATGCCGCCTGCTACCACTGTGCAACACTTGGCAACTATTGCTGGTATGACAGCAACTCGGTAGCCAATATGCGCCTCAAGCAGAATGACACGTGACCCTCAATAGGGTTCCTATCGTCTTGCCTATGGTGCCACAGCAGGCTCAGGTGGATGTTGCAGAAATGGCAATAGCCACCGTGCCATTGCTGCACTGTCAACCCTTATCATGCTTACAGTGGCGTTCTCCATGTAGAGCCCTCCTCCGGAATCACCAGCTGTGTTGTTGTTCCATGTGGTGTTCAGCACTGTGATCTGCAACATGGTGGCAGCAAGTAAGCCATGGAAAGTGTTGCAACTGCTGTAGTACAACAAACAAAGTAGAAGGGTGTGGCACCACCCTGGAGCCGCTTGCTGCAGGTCTTTACGGAAGCACTGTAGCTGAGAGCTGGAGGCGGCAACAATAGCAGTTAACAGCATGACATCCTTAATCGCAGTGACAATAGCAGCAGCATGGCAGACATAAAGCTGATGGCAGCAGCAATTGCAGTTGTAGCAGAGATGGATGTTCAGTGTGATGATATAGTAGTTGTTTTGTGTGCCAATAATTGTGTGCATGAAGGGTATCACTGCATGTCTGCATTGCCTTATCAAGTAGAAACTAACCAAGTCAAGACTAGAAACCTTCCTGGGGGTGGCATTGAGCTGCTGTGAGGAATGTGAGCAGATGATGGTCATCATAATCAAAATGCTGATACTCGTAAACTTAATTTCCAATACGTACCGAAGCCTTTGGTGTTTGAAACACGTACCTGAGCTTCTTCAGCGGCATGGAGAGCACCGCCATAACTGGCATTGTTGTTGACAAAAGCTGAACTATTGACTTGCAACTTGCAGCCACCACAGTACACGCCACCTCCCCATGTTGCATTATTCCCCTGAGTGAAGATGCTGTTGATGATCTTTCCCTGCGACATCAGTCCGCATTCATGCACAGTGCATGGCATGATGGCCTTCTGTAAGTACATGCTGCATATCTGCTGCAAGCCTCTGCCAGTAGTAATATACACGAGCTGACAAGAGTGAAACACAAGAGGCCAGTGTAGCATGTTGTGGTTGGAAGGACACACTGATGAGACACCACATTGATGGCTACAACACATTTGCCCGGCCAAGCAGGTGGCTGCCTGTTGCTTTTAAGCATCTACATATGCCGTCTGCATTAGCTTGGCAGGTATTGCTGGTATAGCAGCAACTCAGTAACCAACGTGCATGATTATCAAGCAGAATGACACAATACTGTCAGTAGGGTTGGTTCTATCATACTGCCATTAGTGTCACAGCAGGCTCATGGGATGGTGTATATGTAGAGCTAGCCAACTTGCCATCACTGCACTACCAACATGTATCGTGCTTACAGTGGAGTTCTCCATGTAGAGCCCTCCCCCATTATCGCCAGCTGTGTTGTTGTTCCATGTGGTGTTCAAGACTGTGACCTGCAACGTAGTGGCAGCAAGTAAGCCATGGGAAGTTTTGCAGTGTTGTAGTACAGCAAACACTAATACAAGGGTGCAGAACCACCCTTGGGCCACTAGTTACGGGTCCTTATGGAAGCACGGCAGCTGACAGCAGGAGAGAAAAAGAAAAGCATCAGCAGCATGACATCATCACCAGCAGTGACAGTAGCAGTGGCATGGCAGCCAGGAACTTGGCAGCAACAGCATTTGCAATTGTAGCAGCAATGAACTTTATGCTGAGTGATGTAGTGATTTCTTGCGAGTCACTGAGTGCATGAAGTGTATATTTGTCATGGCTTGCTGCCCATAGCTGCAGACTATTATCTTTTACAATGACAGGCTGCAAGCCAGGAGTCAACCACAGTTGTTGACTCAGTGGGCTATATCATGACTGCTATGCAAAACCAAATCCCATGGTTGAAGGCTAGTACGCCTAGGCGCTAGATACCCATGATGCCCACCAGGTTTAGCATCACAAGTTCATCGTAGTAATCTTTTTTCTTTGCGGGTCAAAGACAACCAAACCCACAGACCACACATGTACTGACAGAAATCTGAGGCACATCATAATCCTGGTTCACGGAAGGATGCAACTATAAGGCAATCGCACACCAAGCGGACCCAGATTCCTGCTTGTATTTATACTGGGCTGTAGCAGTGAAAACAGTTACATCGTTAGGTGGCAGACACCAGAAAGCCAAACCAGCCAAAAAGGCGGGATAGGCAGCCCAAAGGCTGCAGAAAAGGAACGCCGCACCCACAACCAGACAAAACAGGAAACGGGTGGGAACGGGCGGGTGTCGCGAAGCGACAAAACAGGAACATAAGTGACCACGAAGCTGCGGCCCGGTATAAGCAACCTGGCCTCAAGGGCCAACATGACAGTGACACCTTAGTAACACAGCCGGGAATGCCCACCCAGCAAGCAAACCCACCCTTGAGAAACTGCTTTGCTGGGTATAAATACCATAAATGGTTGATTTATACTGGGCTGTAGCAGTGAAAACAGTTACGAACCCACACGAGTTGACTGCAAACCCTTCATTGATACAATGTGACTGACTGCCCGGACTGCAACAACCAGCCATATAACGCCATCACATACTCATCACAAGGCACTACCCGGGCGTACAGATCAATCATGCCTTCAGACTTCCACCTAAACCAGATCCTGATGACATTCCTACCAACACCGGCGGCTATCATAGCGGAAGCTGCCCCAATGCGCAGCGAATGCGAAGTGAAACCCTCACTAGGCTGCCCTCCAGCAAACCGCTGCACAAAAGAGGTAACATGAGCATCCACAACAGACTCGGATACTCCTGAAGAGGGCGCACCCACCGGCGCCAACAGCGGGTTTGCACTAGGCCAAGTAGCCCTAAATGCCAAATGCAACCTAAGCAAGCGAACAATGCGCTGCCAAACCTCACCAGCCACACCAGCAGCCCTGAGTTGGGATTCAATAGGAATATGCCAATCAGCAAACAACCGGGGCTGAAGTTTGCGCTTCAACACTGTCGCCTTCACAGTGATGCTATTATCAGTGACGACCAAATCACCCTTGCTCAAAGAAGCTAATGCACTACCCCGCAATCCTGTCAACACTCCAAGGACTACAGTTACTACAGGCAGCAAGTCCTGAACTGCAGTGGGGGGTGGCACACCTGTGAGGGGGACCACCTGATGCAATGCATGCACTACCATAGAGGACGACATCGGCTTACGCTCTGCCTGCACTTGAAGTGGCACAATGATCCTGCCCAAGCCAGCCATGAAGAGGCGATGCTGATTATCATCAGCAACAGGAATTGGTACGCCACAAAGATTGTGCACTCCATTAATAGCAGACACCATGCTAGCCAAAGATTTTGCATTGACAACACCAGACCCAACCTGAGATGCCAAGAACAAATGCACTGCCTCCTTATTAGCCGGCAGACACACAAGCTCCGGATCATGTTCAGAACAAAAGGCTGCAAAAGACCTGAAAACACTAATGTACTGTGTGGTAGTGGTTTCAGCAAAAGCATGGCACATAGCGCTCACTATCAACTGTCTTTCAGCATCAGAAGCTGAGATGTACAGCCGATCACAACTCCACTCCACCAGTGGTAGCCATACACTACTTTCAACATCCAGGTCTATGCTGTACTTGGCAGCCAATGAACGCCTACG
>NSMO01014414.1:0-27259 GCA_002588565.1 Coelastrella sp. UTEX B 3026 | reverse complement strand
TTACATATGGCTGTGTTGCAGGAGCCCTGTACCCACCACCATAACCCACAATTGCACTTGGAGCATCCATACCGGCCATCACTGGCGTGTGCTCGCTCACACTCTGCAACGGCCCTGTGCGTGGCTGCCAACCAAACTTCCGAGGTGTTAAGTGCTGTGGCTGGGGCTGCTGCTCATCCTCACGGTCTTGTTCTAACTGCTTTCCCACCCTAGATGAGATGGCCTGGGCCCAAGGCTGGTACTGCGTTGACTCCCGCTGCTCTAGTCCTGCACCCTCTTGAGGCCCAGAGCCCCCACTGCCACCTGTCTGACCACCACTGCCGCTTTGTGGGCCACCACTTCCCGCTGCAAAGCCCACAGTCCTGCCAGCAGATGCAGGGTCCCTATCTGCAGCACTGCCTCGTTGAGCAGTACTACCGCTGCTTGCTGTGCCATGCTGACCTGGCATCACACCCCCGCTGCCTGCGCTGGCCCGTTCACCGCTGGGGTGGCCGATGCGTGCACTGTTATCCGAGCCCTGCTGCTCTTCACTTGAACTCCCATGTGCTGCAGCAACGGACACACCAGGCACACCTGCAGCCGCAGATGCTGCAGCTTCCTTTGCAGCAGCTACTGCTTGCTTTGCAGCTGCTGCGGCCTGCTTCTCTTGCACATACAGCTTCTGTAACGCCTTGAGGACTTCCTGTGCTGTTGGCCTCTGCTCTGGGTCCTGATGCCAGCACCCTTGCATCAAAGCAGCATAGCCAGGTGGACAGCCTGGCGGAATCTCTGGTCTCCATCCTTGGTAGGCTATCATGTAGAAGATCTGACCAACCGAAAGGCCCTCGTTGAAGATACGACTGCTGGTGTACAGCTCCCACACTGCAGCGAAGAATGCATAGCATGTCAGCGGCAAAAATCATGTACTGTGGAGCCAGGTAATTATCGTAGCTTTACGAGGCAGAACAAGCATGGCACTGCCTCATTCAATATGCATGCTATGCTGTGCAACCACTGTACTGACCGTTACCAACTATGAAGTGTCAGTGTCTGAAGTTGGTTGCCTGTGTGGCTGATGGCGAATTTTGCTGGATTGCCTGCAGATTGCTGAACTGCATCACTCACTCATGAGTCCAAAGGAGTAGATGTCGGTTGACTGTGTCATGCGTCCAGTCAGCAAAAGCTCAGAAGGCATGTACACAATGGTACCATACGTCCTTGTGCTGATGTGTGTTGCGTCCAGGTCCAGCACCCTGCTGAGTCCGAAGTCTGTTATCTTGCAAGCAAAGCCACGCACATCCCTGGTGCTGCCCTTGAGCAACACGTTGGCGGTCTTCAGGTCGCCGTGAACAACACCAATGGAGTGAAGGTAGTCAAGACCAGAAGCAGTGTCAAGAAGAGCCTTGTAGATGCCAATCTGCAGGAACAGCAGGACACTGCAGTATTTACCTCTTCTGCAGCATACCAGCAGAAAGCAGGCCTCTTGCTAGCAACAACATTGCTGCCAGGCGACATACACATAACCCGCTCTACTGGACAACTCACAAGCAACCGCGGGCTAACTATTGACCATCAGATTCACATTATTAGACCCACAGTAAGACACCAACAGGTCCCCAGGACACAGAGTCGCTGCATATACGAGTCGCTGCACGAGTCGCTGCATATATACATCCAAAAGGCCAACTAACAACAGCACCTCTAACTTGCTGACTCACCATCTCTGGGTGGCCATCCTCCTTCCTAATAAACCTTTTTCGCGTAACTGCCCTGTCCAGACTTCCCTTCTCACAAAACTCCTGCAGGAACACCGTGCAGCCAGTACCAACGTTGGCAACACTCCAAGTCAGCTTTAAAATGGCAAGAATACCACCACAAACAAACCTCTTCGGTTCTGAGCGCATGCAGTTGACTGCTAAGGCTGACACACGACGCCAGGTCATCAAGCAGCGAGCGGTTGCAGCCAGCAACTGACTTGGCAGTATCTTGGTGCAGCGCTAAACGTTGTTGCAGGCTTACCATGATCATCCAGGTCTCCAGTACATCCTTCTGTGGTTCGTCATTGCCATCATTGCTGCTGCCTGAGTCATTGTCATTGTTCTCTGGTGCTTCAGCGGCTGGTGATAACTGGTTAAGGTTGCTGTTTGCGTTACCTTCCTCAATCCATGTACGAGCTAGGGCGTTGCGCTGAGACACGGTCATGGTGGATATCTGATAGGTTTGAACCTGCTCAGAAAGCATCACAAACAACAGTACCACGTTGGCCGCTGAAGATAAGTTCAGCAGCATTAGTTGAAGGTCCCCTGTCATAAGTACGCCTCCCACATACCTCAACCAGTTTGAGCACCAACCCCACACAGCAGTGACCCAGAGGAGCCGTGTGTTCATCACCCGCCACACATGAGGCACCCCAGTCACAACCTGGATCTTGCACCATAACTTACCACGTTGGGATGTGCTATGCTAGTGGCGAGCTGAGCCTCCCTGCCAATGCTGATCTTCTTTCCCCCGCTGCTGGCTGTACCAGGCGAACCTTCCAAATGCTCTATAATCTTCACAGCCACAGTGACAGCCTTCCAGCGACCTGGAGTGACAGGCATGTGGTTGAGCCAGACTCATTAGAGCAGAAGGCGACCATAGCCAAGCAAGCATGTACTGGAATCAGGGGCATGCTACCCAAACGGCAGTGACTGGACACATCTCCTGCATAGATTGCAGTTGTAGGAGCTTGAGATGCCCAGCCTACAGCATTTAGGCTTCCAGCACACGCCTGTACTAACAGGCCACAAACCACTTACCCTTGTACACTCTCCCGTAGCTTCCCCTGCCCAGCAGTGGCCCAATCTTGAGGTCACGCAACACGGCCATGTCAGAGCGAGCCTTCAGAAGCGCAGGAACACCTCCACTGCCGCTGTTTCTGCCAAATGACCCAGACCCGAGAACCTGACCGCTACTGCCAGATGCAACATCGCCAGAACCTCCTGTACCACGTGGACCACTACCTCCACTACCTGCCATAGGTATGCCACGGCTGCCATCTGATGTTACACCCTGGCTGCCTGCGCTCTGGCCAGCACTGGGGCCCCGCTGGTCTTCCCCGGAACCACCCGTTTGCTGATACGGGGCTGCATCTGATGGATGGCCATGCCAACTGCCGCTATACCTCTGGCCTTGACTAGCTCCCCCATCACTGCCACTGGGCTGCCTACTGCTGTACTGTTGTGAGATAGCAGTCTTCAGGCCTGCACCTGCCATGCCAGCCAACAGGGGGTTTGGTGGTTGCATGTTCAGGGCGGTTGGGGTTGCAGGAATGGTTACAGTGCTGCCGCTGGTTGCTGGGTATGTTGGCATCATACCGCTGCCTGACCACATGTGGGGTGCTACAGATGCTGACGAAGCTGCTGCACTGCTGCTGGAATGGTATGGAGGCTGTGTGTAGCCATACTCGCTAGGTAAGCCAGGCACCTGAAAGAGGGAAAGCCCAGCAGGATTCAGCCCTATTGACCGTCGCACGGCTCCGTAATGCTTGCACGCCATGCTTCATAATAGTGCTGCTCAGCGGCCATACTGGCAACACAGCATAGATCGAAGCTGGCTTAATGCAGATGTCCCTGCAGCTCATCCACCCGCAGTCTGCAGATCATCTGGTCTCTATCTGATTGACTGTCAAGCTGGAACCAGCATACACACGCGATAGATACTGCAGCAGCTGACGAGCAGCATACAGTAACTGCAAAACCTTGTTCGTCTTCTCACCTTATCCCCATTGTTATGCATGCGCTGGTCCCAATGACCCCCAGGAACATCAGGCGCACCATGACCCATCTCAACAGCCATCACAATATCAGCCTTGGGGCCATCCGACCCCCCCTGCTTGCGCTGTCTGCGTCTCCTGATGCACAGCCATGCACCCACTGCAGCTGCTAGCGCAACTACAATGGGTACAGCTATTGCTACTGCGAGCACACCAGGTGCCAAGCCGCCTGCTGTGCTTTGAGGCGCCGCTACGCGGGGTACGCAGTTGAACGTGACATTCTGGATACGTGCTGACGCATTACCAACTGCAAGCAGAACAGAGAGAGCAGGAGGCAGCTTGAAACCAGGAAAGGATGTGCTGTGGCAGGCAGACTGGAACCTCACAGGCCAGAAGGTGTGCTGCTGTGTGGAATGGGCACCCGCTGCAATTCTCGCTGTGCTGTAACTGCTCAATTTGTAGCGCTCTCAAGGCTGGTTAGAGTTACTTACTAGTGGCATTGGTGCTTCCATTGTAGACCACGACAGGAATGTTCAGCGGGCCTTTCATCAGAATACTGGTCTGATTGGGTGCTGATACATTGTTGCCATACTGCTGTTGCAGGGCAAACACAGTTCTCTCTGTGTACTGTTGACAGGTGTCAACAGCAGCCGGGTTTTGGTAGGCTGCAGTAACATTGATGAGCTCCACCTACAAAGAAAACAGCAGGCAATAGGTGAACACACTGGCTGCATGTCAAACACTTGGGTATCCAATTCTGACATTGAGTTGCACAATGCCTGAGGCCAACAACTGGCCACAACTCCACACTGGGAACCTGAGCCGGTGACTCAAGCAGTAGGCAGCACAGGACACAGCTACCAACTGCATACAGCAACTCACCCTGGCGCCTGGTGCCATAGCAATAGTTGGCCAGAGTGGCCACCCAACACCCTGATTGCTGTAAGGCTGTGCTGGAGTGTACTCATACATCGCCACGTGCGCAAAGTCCAGCAGCAAGATGTCTCTGAAGATTAGGTGCCCTCCAGTGCCCACCAACATGGCGTTTGCCAGCAGACTGAAGTTGAGCTCTGGTGTGACTTGTGAGGCATTGTCTGCTGGGGTGCAGGAGTTGGTTAGGCAGGGGTACTCTGTTAGTGGCAGGAATGTAACAACACACGTATGCCTGCAGTCGGGCTTGGCAATGCTAGAGAGCAATTGATACTGCATGTAGGTGCAGCTAGCTGACTACAGCAACCACTTGGCGTGTGGCTGAAAGCCTGCCACTGCCAGGCATGACAGCCAGCACAGGGCAGGTGACAGGCTGGCATACCTGTCAACGGCCAACACCAACTGCAGGCTGCTACTGGCATACTGGCATGACAGGCTGGCATACCTGTCAACGGCCAACACCAACATGCACAGACTGCCCTGAACCTGACATCTGCATTACAGCCCAACCTGTATGCAGTGAATCAGTCCAAGATGCTGTGCTAGTGAGCAGCTGTATCACACTGAGTCGTGCTCTCAGAGGGGACCGGGGCAGCACAGCCTCACCTGATGTGATGGTGAACTCCAGCCCATTTGAAGGTGCTAGGACTGCTACACCCCCTGTATCTGCAAACTGTGTCCTCCAGAAATCAGGGTCCAGAACCACACGATCTGCATGCACACAACCAGCCATGCATGGATGCTTGTGTTGGACCTGGCGACCGATTGCCCTACTCCGCTAGGGCCAGCTGCTTGAAGGGAGTACAAAATGCGAACCCCACACATGGGAGACAGTTGAACTGTACCATTCGAAACCTGCTGCTGCGACAGCTGGGACATTGATAGCAACAAGATGTATTGAACTATGTACAGCGGCACAGTTACCCTGTGCCTTATCCCCCTTTTCTGTGTTGACTGTGTTGATCTTTGCAAGTCACCCAACCCCCACTGCCCATTTAGCTGGTGACGGTTCAGCAGCTGAGAGTATCACAGTGCTGACAGCTGTCACAACCCACTACTGGCAACTGCCACACACCTCTGACCACCACAGAGGTGGTTCCTGGATCCTTCCAGAAAGCCGCTAGCCCCTCCTGTCTGAACACCAGACGGCTAGTTATGTTGCTGGCTAGCTCCGGTGGAACAAACTGGGCAGCCTGCATGTAGGAACCGGGTCACAGCAGTGTGAACTGCAGCTGTGCGGCCAAGTTGCTTTCTGCAGACAGCTGCTGCTTATGTAGGCGGCGGGCCGGCTGCAGTCTTGCGTAGGCAGTTCAATTACAATGTGTAGAAGCGTCCCCACCCGCCGCGGGTGTCAGGATGCGGTGACAACTGTTGCTGCAGCTCAGACCACAATATGCCAACCCACCGCTTGGCCGTCCACCGCACGTGGCACTGCAGCAGCCAGCACAACCAACAAAACCACAGCTGCATTCATGGTAGCAGGTGTGCGCAGCTGCTCCGCGCGTATCACGCCCACATCACGAGTGCAGTGTGCTGATGGGTTCAGATTTGCATTGACATCTAATCCGTGTCGACTGTCTATCCCACAGCAGTGTATACAATCGGGAGGTTGCAAATTCTCGACAGGTGTGGCTGCAGTCCTGGTCGTATCAGGGCTTGACGTCTGCTCTAGGTCCAAGGTGTTATTGTCATGAAGGCGGCCCAGTTCACGGCTTCATCTCACAGGTTAGCGTGTACTCGGCAACACAGCATGTCCTCTGATCGGGGGCAGGGCTCCGCGGGACTCTCGTAAACCGGCTGTCGGCCTGACCGGAGCTGTGACTCGCCATTGTAGATTACGCCCGATCTCCACTGCATATAGCGGCGGCATCAAGTCACTTCGCACAAGTCATAATTCTGAGTCTTGCGAGCATGGTTTCTCAGCATATATGGAACCAGCTGCTGAAGGTACGCTGTCGGTCCTCCAGCGTAACCCCAGGTGTCGCAGCCATTTTTCAGAACATTTTCAACGTAGGCTCTTTGATGCCTGGCTGTGACACTTGCTAGCGTCAGAAGATATGGATCAGACTGGCGGGCAATACTGCAAGTACACTGTACTGAGGTCCCACGGGCGCATAACGCTTTGAAGCAGCTAAAGCCAAAACGAGTTTGTTGCGATCAGGTTATGAACGCACGACTAGGGACCATCTTCTGCAGGCCTTGATTTGTGTTTTGCTTACTCGACGTCAAATCCCACGAAGACACTGTAGCGGCTATGGGGCAGTTCCAAACTGTTTCTTGCCTAACAGTTGGCTTCTTGCCTGCCATGATCACTCCCCAGGGGGCGAATTTGGTTGCAAGTGTTATATAGCAGAGGCTCTGGGCCAGAGCAGTTGATAGTGGCCCCCCAGGCGTCAGGGGACTGTAGCAAAAACAGCAGTTCTGGTGCCTGGCAGGCGCTCGGCGACTTGCGGGGGCTGTGTTTGGGGCAGAACCGCGGCTTCAGCCGGTACAATGTAACTTGAAGTTCAGTGCTCGGCGATAGGCGATCTGTCATAACAGCCTGGGAAGGCGGCAGGCGTTTGTTTGCCGACCGCAAGGTTTGAAACAGACGCATGCGCAACAGCTCTGGGGTGTCACTTCTCAACGTATCTCGCCCCGAACATTGCAATTTCTAGTAGAAAATGACCGAGCCAATGCAACACAATACATGCGCACTATGGTCTTGTTGTCGGCGGCAGACAGAGCAGCATGGCATTCATTCCGTGAGTCACAGTTGTCAAAAAGCCTTTGCATGGTTTGCCTCAGTCAGCGCCTACCTGGGGTATGTTGAACTGGAGTTTGCATGTCGGCTGGCTGATAAATTTTGCTGTTTGTCCCAAGGGCCTTGCAGCCAGAGCAATTCACCACATGATCTACTTATCTAGACCATGCCACAACGGTTACATCAACAGCACAATCAACACAGGTTTAGTAAAACGATCTACATTTACAATCTTTATCACATCAAGATGCAGTCCATATGTCTGGATGCTGGCAGCATCAGAGCTCGTCATCATGAGCAGCACACAAAGCTTTTTGGGTGGCGAACCCCATGCATAACACTGTCAATACTGCATGCAGCTGTTGCCAGCGCATCTGACCTGTTGGATGGCTCAGTCACTTCGCATCTGACCTGTTGAATGGCTCAGTCACTTCAACAATGAAACGATCACAGGTACACGAAAACCTCATATCTAACAAGGCCAAACTCCACTCTTGCAGGGGCAACCCCATGTTGCAACCCATGAAGACAATCTGCAGGGACTTGTTTGCCACCCTTTAAGATGACCATTGGTAGAAGCTCGCAGGGTCAGATGATATTCAAGGGATCATCATTAGCAGGTGGTAATGCATAACTATAGTGACCTGGACAAGCACACCTGTCATTACCGCATAGACTACTTTGTGACCATCATGATACCAGATCGACTATCACAATTGAGCAAGCACACTGATGCCTTCGGCACCACACGCAACCAACTCACAGAATGGCTCGACCTAACAACAGTGTGTGTGACATGCCAATAGTAGCATGGTTAGTGCCATACATAAACAAGAACCCAAAACAGTGCCTGATGTCTGCCCCAACCCCAGTAGATGTGATTGTCGATCTTCTGTTGTTCTTGAGCAAACCCCTCAAGATTTGAAAACACCACAACTGGCTAGTAGTCATCACCCAGTGACCCCCACAAACAAAACCATCAGCAATCTGCCGCGTGAGCCAGATATGTCATGCAGAATCGAATGCAAAGTACAACAATAATCCAGTAAGGTTAACAAACCGCACATGTCTCATGATTTCCATTTTCTTAAGCTCATAACAGCTTGCCATGCAACGCACCATGCAGTTAGCAGTTTGCTTGGCATTCTATGTTGCACGAGCCAAGTCTTCAAACTTTGCAGTTACTGTGACGGCACACAATGAACAAAGCCACAGTTCAAGAAGGTGTCCTGTTAAGTACAGCCATCTCCCATTCAACATCTTGTTGACTAGTGCCAATGAGAAACAAATACTACTGACTAATCAGAGTCCCGGGCTAGATGTTTTGAAAGCCCGACCATGCATGGCATCACCAGCAGGGTACTGTGAGCCTACTGCAGCTGATGCCACTGGACGTGTAGTGTTGTCTGGTAATGGCAGAACCCCCACAGCTCTTGCAGGCCCGGCTGGGATGCCAAGCATTGACGCAGTTCTGCTGGCAGCTCCGGTTGCAGCAGACTGGGTTAGCCCTGTCTGGCCCGGCTGACCGGCAGCTGGTAGTATAGGGCGCTGCTGGTAATGGAATGGCACCTGAAACCTGCCGCCTGCTTGAAACCTGGCAGGAGCACTAGCAGCTGCAGCTGCATTGATCTGTGTCACAAGGTCGAGAGCCTCCAGGTAACCTTGAGCTGCTGCAGCTGCACCATGCTCTGCTTCTGGCTGCCCTGACTTTACTTGTCGCTGCGCTTGCCGTGGCGTTGGCACCAATGCTGATGCGCCAACAACTGGCTCTGCCCGAGATGTCCAGCAACTCCCCAAGCCTGTGCTAGTGTCTGTGCCAGTGCTACTATTCATGTTGAGCATGATATGAGCGGGCACAGCTGCCCGAAGCAGGATATCAGGAGGAGCATCATCCCTACTGTCCGCCGGCTGTATCTCGCTTATGCTTGGCCTCCCTGGCTGCTGCTGCACCGCCACCGCCAGCGCTTGAGTGGTTGGTGGATTACAGCTATGCTGCCTAGATGTGCTAACAGGCTCTTCCTGCTGGTCCTGCATGACGGCTTCTGCCCATGTCTGATAAGCATTTCCCTCAGTGGTCACACAGACGTTGCTTGCACTGCTGAATTCAGGCTTATCAGCGCTCCCAAGCGTAGGTGAACCATACTTAGGCACTGCCTGGCTATCGAGAGAGGTCCTAGCTGATGCAGGACCAGGAGCCAGGTCAAACGAGGTCCTGGCACCGGGCTGAAGCTGTACTGGGTACCACCTCTGAGGTGGACCAACTGTTCCAACAGCTGCAGCAGCTGCATGTGCCTCGGCTGCAGCATGTTGCTGGGCTATGGTTGGGGGTGCTGTGCCCTGCTCAATGAGTACTGCAGCATCTGCCACAGCAGTTGAGCTGGCCGGCGGCTGGGGCGGCAATGCTGCTGTCGCAGCTGCTGCCCCAGCCTGCCTATGCGCAAGATACAGTTTCTTGAGGCTTCTCAGCACCCGCTGCGCTGTTGGACGCTGCTCTGGGTCCTGATGCCAGCATGCTTGCATGAGGTCCGCATAGCCAGCCGGGCAACCCTGCGGGATGTCTGGACGCCAGCCTTGATACGCAACTGCAACACATGCAGACCACAGACCTCAAGTGCGGTTGCCAGAGGCAAACATGGAGGTGCTGGTGTCAAGCAATGCATTGGTCGGTCCCAGAAAGCATATATCCTCAGCTGCATGCACAGACTAGGGATCCACATAGGCGACTGCTTCACGTCCCTTGGATAGTGTGCGACGTCCTGTTATGTCACTTACTCATGTAAAACATTTGCCCGATTGACATGCCCTCTTCAAATAATGAGCTGCTTGTGTATAGCTCCCACACTGCAGGACAGGTGCAGATGCAGAGGGTTTGGTCTCCATTCCCCTGCACTGCTGGAGTGCAGACAGCTCAGTCCGCAGACAACCAACTGCATCCCAGCAACATAGCACCCAGTGGACATGGCAGTCAAAGGCTGCCTGACTGTGAGCTACGGCCGTGGTTTGGAGCTGCTACAACAGACGCGCCTGCTTTACAAGCCTTTGCTCCAAACATGTCACTTACTCATGAGGCCAAACGAGTACACATCAGTTGCCTGGGTCATGCGTCCCTCCAGTAACAGCTCAGCTGGCATGTAGGTGATGGTGCCTGTGTGGCAGCAAACATGACACTAGTCAAGCTACGGAGTTCAGCAGAAGAAAGACACCATGAACTGACCTGGTGCCAATGCCCTTGAGATGACGAAACATCCACCTGCAGCTGCAAATGCCACTAACCAACAGAACACCACAGCTGACCCTGCTTCACTGTGTCCTGCATGCCTACCATACGTCCTTGTGCTGATGTGTGTTGCGTCCAGGTCCAGCACCCTGCTGAGTCCAAAGTCTGTTATCTTGCACGCAAAGCCCCGCACGTCCCTGGTGCTGCCCTTGAGCAACACGTTGGCGGTCTTCAGGTCGCCGTGGACAACACCAATGGAGTGAAGGTAGTCAAGACCAGAAGCAGTGTCAAGAAGAGCCTTGTAAATGCCATTCTGCAGGAAAAGAGGGAAGCCAGCAAGATTGTCGATTGCTTGGGTTGATTGGCAAGCAGCACACACTGCCAGGGTGAGACTAGCACACCTGTGGCAGTGATTGCTGTTACTGCCACATGTAACAGTCCTAGGCACTTGCACAGGACCATAAGGGTGTGGCTCAGCTGTCAACATACTGCTGTGTGTGCAGTATGCTTGCACACAGCAGACACAGCAGCTGATGGTGCGCTGCATGTTTCAACGTCAACATATCAATGCTCACCATATTAGGTTTGCCTGTGGAGTCCAAGAACTTGCGCCGTGTTATTGCCCGTTCCAGACTACCTCGCTCACAGAACTCCTGTGACCACATGAAGTCATGTAACGCACACCGCAGCAGTGTAAGGGGACAACATACACAGGTCTGGCCAGTCACTTGCAAGAAACAACACAGACCTGGCACAAAACAACAATTGTTGCAGCGTCTACTTGCACTGATGTGCCAACCAATGGCCCATAGGCATAAGGTTTGTGCGCCCCTGTAAGATCTGCTGTCCTGCATGGGGCAGTCCAGGATACTGGCACCCACCATAAGCATCCAAGTCTCTAACGGATCCCCAGCGTCCTCATCACAACTCAAGCTCGCCGCCGTAGAGCCCTCAGTAGCCTCAGTGCGTGCAGGCAGACTGCTGTTGCTGTGGCTGGTGATGCCGTGCCTGCTGCTTTGTTTGTCAACGCTGAGCCAGGTGTTGGCCAGGGCATTGCGCTGTGACGCTGTCATGGTAGAGACATGGTATGTCTGAACCTGCAGGACAGCAGGGCGACAACTGCAGCTGACAAGGAAGAGCCTCACGAAACAGCAGCTGGCCACCTGTTGTGGTACATATGCGACATTGAAACAGCAGACTGTTTGGTCATGCGCTTCCGGCAACTACTTAGCACTGGGACTGGCCATTAGCACAGAGGCAGCAAGCTCCGAGTCAGATTGCACTCACCACGTTGGGATGCGCTACAGCGGTCGCCAAGAGAGTCTCCCGGTCCACCTTCACCTGTCTCACTGCACTGCTGTTGCTGGTGGAGCCATCATGATGTTCGATGATCTTGACAGCGACTGTGACAGATTTCCAGCGGCCTGCACAAGCCACCACACAGGAACCATGCGTTCCTGGTTACTGACGCGCCTGTCTGGGCCGCCAAGCAGACATGTGTGTGTGAGGGGCTGGGGGGGGCTGCGGCGAGTGATGCCAGGTTGCCAAGGCGCCAAGAACATCACATGAATTGGGCCCGTGATACTTCAAGCAAAGCGCCAAGCGGGCTGGAAGTGGCCTCATAAGCAAGAGCATGTGCCAGGTAACCACTTACCCTTGTACACTCTCCCGTAGCTTCCCCTGCCCAGCAGTGGCCCAATCTTGAGGTCACGCAACACAGCCATGTCAGAGCGAGCCTTCAGAAGCGCAGGAACACCCTGTATGGGGTCCACAGAAGCTCGGCTGCTGGGCCCTTCTCTTGAAACCGGACCACATGCTGTCATGGCAAAACTGCCACTGTTTGGGTCATCTGATTCACCATGGCCAGAGCTCCTTAGGTAAGCATGCGGACCACTTTCTGGATATGACTCAGTGACTGCTAGTGCTATTGCTGCATTGGTATTGGTGCTGCTGACAGGTTCAGGCCCTGATGACTGCTGTGACAGCACCAGCGACTGCTGTAGCTGCAGGGGCTGACTGGGTCCAGCAGCCTCAGCACCAGCACCAGGCGCCCAGTGTACACGGTTTGAGCCGCTCACTGGGACAAATTGCAGCTCTGCTGGCTGGCGGTCCTCACCGTGCCTTGAGCTGTCTTGAGACTGGCGGTTGCTGGCTGAACCAGGTGCAGGAGCTACCGCGCCACTGCTGCTAGCACGTCTGCTGGCAAGCACAAGGCTGCCGACAGCAGTGGCAGCATCTTTGCTGTCAGTGCTAGACCTTCTGTGATCCAAGCTGACTTGCATGTCGCCGCAGTTCTCAACATCTTTGTCTGTTCCTCCTACTGTGCGTGCCTTGCTCTTGCGGCACTTGAACATGAGCCATGCAGCCAAGCCGCCAAGAGCCACACACACTGGTACAGCTACTGCAGCTGCCAACTGGCCTGGTGTAAGACTGGCACTGAGAGTTGCTTGCTGTGCTTCAGCAGAAAGGCAACTGAAAGTGACGTTCTGCCAGATGTGTCTAGCTTTGCCCACTGCATGAGACACAAAACAGGTGCACCACTGTTTTCAGGCCCGGTTGCTGGGGAAGGCCCTGTTGTGTGCATTATCATGTTGCCACACCGCGCCATTTGCCTTGACCAGCATCACAGTAAACCTGAACTGCAATGTGCACAGCCGCAGTGAAAAGTGATACACCACCAATGCCGCACATGCACTTACAAGTAATGTTGCCACCACTCCCATTCTTCACAATAGCTTCATACTCCATGTGACCAGGGATCCGACCAGCTGTGCTATTGTCCAGCACCATGTTGACGTTGGGCTGCAGCTGCCTCATGGCTGACAGTGCCATATCTACGCGCTGTGCACACGAGTTCTCAGGAGTGGGGTTCCTGCAGTTAATTCGCAACAAACAAGCATGCATCAGTTGCTGGCGATGTTGTGCCTTGAGACTTGTGCCCAGTTCACAGCATAGGATAAAAGCACGCAGCACATGATTATTGAATAGCATTTGAACATTTCATGTTCCCAAGGCACACACAAGAATGAACTTCTGCACACACGTGGGTGAGGTTCTGAAAGCTCCCATGACACGGTGACAGTAGAACGGCGAAGATCACAGCTGTGGAGTGTGATTGGTCACTGTTCTCGCATGCCCTCATCCAGTGCCAACGTAAGAAGCATAACTGGCCATTGACAGCACTCAGCTGCAATGCACGCAACAGCAGGCATTGCAGTGGGAGTTGCATTGGCCAGATCACAGCCCACACAAGAGGAGCCCTATAATGGGGGAACCAACCTACCTGTATGCCACTGTTACATTTGTCAACACAAGAGTAGCTCCTGGTGCCACAGCAAAGGTAGGCCATGTATCTGCCCCAAGAACAACACTGCTGTATGGCTGTGCAGGACTGTACTGGTAACTGTCTGCCGCAGCAGTGTAGTACAATGTAGTGTCCTGGATGTAGAGAGTACCATTGGCACCAACTAGGAATGCGTTTGGCATCTTGTTGAAGTTGATAGACATGGGGCCAGCGGATAGAGGTGTTGCGCCTGTCGCATCCAGGCAGCTGGCATCTGTGCAGCCTCGCACTGCAGTATGAAGCAGCAACAGCAACAGGTCAGTAGGTGCAGCAGGTTTGCCTTGCCTTTCTGATTGGTCTGTGCAATTGATGCTGCGAGACAAGTCACGAATCCAGGCCGACATAATATCAGCTGAGGGTGGTAGCTGCGGGCTGCTGCACCAGCAGGAACCTTCCCATATGTAGCTGCTGCACAACACCAGGTCCTTACATGCAGTCAGCACCAAGGAGGTGACATGCTTAGAAATTCACGATCACATCTGCTCACCCCCTGATACTGTGAAGTTGGGTTGGCCATTCCCCAGACCAGGACCTACTGCAGCGACACCACCGGTTGAAGCAAACAGTTTACGCCATGCAGCCTCCTCGATGATGAGATCCTCTGCATCAGAACGCAAGACATCACAGGCACTTGGCAAGCAGGAGGCTGCAGCTCTGAGCAGTTCACCACTGCAAGAGTGGCCACATGCAGGATGCACATGTGCTGCTGAACAGATGCCCAAAGGACAAATAACCCTCGTCCTGTACAACCAGTGTCCCTCTACACACAGCACGTATGAACCCTTGTTGTTACCAGCAGACGCAATGTGTTCAAGATCCAATAGCCGATACTGTTCTTGCAAAGTCGTCCTTACCTTGCAGCACTGCCACCCTGACATTAGGGTCCTGCCAAGCATCAGCAAGGTCCTGCAAGCAACAACACAACAGTGGTAGGCTGTGCAATGAAGCAGCACACATAGCTGGGACACTAACTGCTGTGCACCACAGGCGCTTGCTGCATGTGCTGCTGCTGGAAGCGACAGGACATCACTTGAAACAGGTGACCACAGCCAGCTTCGAATCCATGACCTGAACATACCTGTAGGCGGAACACTAAGCGAGACCGGATATTGGCTGGCACTTCGTTGGGCAGGAACTGCACAAGCTGCAAAAACACACCATAGTGCATTGCACCATGCAGGATTTACACATCGATGTAGCCCTGTGTTCTTCGATGTATTCAACTACTTCAAATACTATTCCATCTGCAGCTGCAAGGCAATTCTGACTCAGGCTGTCCAATGGGCTGTAGCACTGGACATCTGCTGGAGCTGAAACAGCAACTGCTTGCTTGCATGCCCACAACAAACTGATCTCCTATCAACAGGCGTCTGACGCATAACAAGTGAATGGCGTGTCCTGCGATGTACTGCTGCAAGCCATGGTGACAGCTGCACGACTAAGCCCCTGCAGTGCACTCGAGCATGTACTGGTTTGCGGTGTCAAGCTGCTCACCTGACATGCCACTGGCGCCAGTGCAGATAGTAGAACAGCAAGAATGGCTGCGCAGATGAGAGGCCGTTCTCGCCCGAGCCTGTTACTTGTAAACATGTATTGCCAGAGGCTCCTCTGTTGTGGGTCACTGGAGTTGCTGCATGCATCCTCTTCAACAGGAGGTAGCCAGCAGTCTGTGAGCATCAGCAGCCACGTACGCGTCAACAATGCTACATTCATCCAACGTAGACAGGTGCCACTACGTTTGCAGCCATGTGCTTTGATCTACAAGCTGCATTGGTCCTAAAAGCAAAGCCCTGTGTATGGTGGATATGTACTGCCACATGCTTACTGCAGCCGTGTCGGATGCCACCCTTGTAGCAGCAGATCAATCTAATCAAGCCAATATTGATCGTACGAGGCCCGAAAACCACAAGGAACTGCGCAAGAATTAGGACATAGCCGTGAACTATGCGGACCTATGTTACGTTACCTATTTCACAATAGCAATCCAGTCAGTACTAGCCATGATCACGACGAATAACTGGCGAGTCGGGCGTGGTCACGTGCCCCAACTGCCTCGGGGTGCAGGTCGAGGTCTGGTTTCAAACGAGACCTCTGGTTCTATCTTCCGCAGCCCGCCTGGTTGTTCAACAGATCCATTCAACTGCCGATTACCTCTGTAAGCAACGGCAATCAGTGTGCATCATGGCTGTCTACAGTTATTGCGAAGGACGTGGCTCAGTTGCATGGCATGGCTCAGTTGCTCGACCAGTCCTTGTCTCACAGTCCAGGACTTGCCCACTAGTAAACTGCAACCGGCACTTTTCCGCATCAAAGACTAATCAACCTGTGATGAAGACTGGATAAAGACTTATCAACCTGTGAATGCCACCGACAGCAGGTGTTCGTTTGCTGTGAAGTTGAGCTGTGGCGCATTCAATGGCTGAACGTCCCAGAAGACTGAGGGCCGGTCAGCGAGAGCGTGCTTTTCCTCACCCTTGCTGTCAGTGTTCGTTCGCACATGAAGAACGGCATACACTGCCTGCTGCATGAATAGTAACACGCAACACGCAAACATGGTTGCCAGATCGCATGCTTAGCCAAGATGACTATAGTCACCTGGTGTCTGGCTCAGGCTCGATGCTTCACCCACTCGAGACTTCATCAGCATGCCAATGATAGAGGGCTAATGTTCAGAAGATACGCCCACAACCATCCAGGTAGTATGCACAGCACCAAGTCCGCTTTTCATGTGGCAGACCGCTGACAAGCCGCGCTCAAATCAGTGTTTTGTGAGATCTGCGACTCAATATGATTTGCAACAGATCAAATAAGAGTGCCAGTGTGCCCCACATAGTAACCAGTATGGTTAGTAACCTGAGCAGTCGCATGCATGACCCAGTGAACAAACAGCAGATTGACTTCAATGCTAACCTTCAGCAAGCACATGCCTAATGCATCCAACCTGCAACATCTGCACAAACACCATGTCCAACCAGCAACAACCTCCAAAAATTTTCCAGTGATTTGCACTATGTAGGCTGCCACTCATTTGATGTGCATTGGCCATGGTTCACACGTGCATTCTTGCCACAACTGCGACAAGCAGCCCTGAACATGCAGTGACAGTCTACAGGAGCTGTATCAGCAAAAAACCAACAGTCAGGCATAACTTAATGCAAGATTGGAAATGAAGTTGACCATTCAGCTTTTCTCAGTTTGCTGTAAGTAGTATAAACAAAGTAATAACAAGAGGCATGTTAAAGCTATGGCTACTGGCAACCAGCCTCAGTGCTGCTGATGATGAGGAAGTATGCGGATTCCATGCAGAACAGCAAGCATGGCTCAACTGCTGCTGCCAATGCAACTCTAGCACCGGCTATCAGCCAACCAGCTGCAATATGATGGCAACATGCAAAGCCCACGTACACTACCCAGCAAAAGGTTTCCACAGAGGTTTACTACTGCACTGTAGACCCAAAGCCATTCAACTCTTGACACATCTGACATTGGTTGGTTCAATGTTTTCCCAAACTTCCTGGCGTTGCCATCCCACGAGGCTTATACAAGGTACTTTGAAGGCCATGATACGCATCCAGAACGTAGCTGTACAGTCGTGCCTGTAGGGGAACCCTGTTCCTGCTGGTCAGCGCTCATCTGACCAACCTGCATCTGTTGCTTGACAGTGCCGATCTCAGCTGCACCAAGAACAGCCTGTGATAGTGGCTGCAGTCATTGATAGTATAAGATGCTGGCACTGGCCCTACTCGGCCCGCTGCGAGGGATGTGACCAGCAGCACCTGGGATGCTGGGCCGCGTGGCTAGTTCTAAAGCCGCAACAAACTCTTGAGCAGCTGCCGTTGCTGCACCCGATGGCCCTTCATGATGATGCTGTTGTGAGCATCCTGGCCATAGTATGATACTCCTATGCCCTGCATTAGCTAGGTGCTGGCTGCCGGCATCACTGCTGTTGGTTATGGCAAGCCCTACATTTCTGCAACTAATGCTGTCGGGCAGAACCCCTTCTGCGTCCGCAGCCATGGTTGGCGAGCTGCTGCAGTTGGTACCAACCAACCGGCCTGACAACGGCAGCGCCGGTGTCTGCTGGTTTGATTGCAGCTGATGTGGCTCGCGAGGCGCACCAAGTTGGCGCTGGCTGACCATTGGAACTTGTTCTTCCTGTTGCATGCATCCCTCCAGCCTGCTGTCAATGCTGCTGGGCTGCTCGTAAGTTGCTGGGGTGTACTGCAAGTGTTGCTGCTGATCCTGCACTGCCGCTGCCCATGTCTGGCAAGCATGCCCTCCTGGGGTTACACATGAATCATCACCACCACACATTTCCTCTTCCATGCTATTGTTGCCAGGCTGTCTATCCAGCAGACACACCGGAGTGACCTGGCTTTCGACAGACATATGGCCAGATGCACCCCCAGTAGCCATGTCTTCCCCACTCCCGCCGCTGGGCTGCAGCTCTAGGGGGTACCACCTCTGCACACCTACCGAGCCTCCTGCAGCATGTTGTGGGGGGTTTGCAAGTGCTGCTGGAACTGGCTCTGCTGTTTTGAGCGCTGCTGTCGCTGCTGCTGCAGTGTTGGCTTCTGCTGTGCAGGCTTGCTGTCCACTTGCAGGAGCGCATGCTGTTCCACCCCTGGCCTGCTTGTGCAATGAACACAGCTTCCTCAAGGTCTTCAGCACCCGCTGAGCTGTGGGCCGTTGCTCAGGGTCCTGATGCCAGCATGCTTGCATGAGGTCAGCATAGCCAGCTGGACAGCCTTCAGTGATGTCTGGACGCCAATTCTGATAGGCAACTGCAAAGGCGCGCAAAGCAGAGCATCCAGGTTGGGTACAACTGCACACACACTGTGGTGCTGCAATGAGTTGGTCGGAACCTTAGTAGTGGGGGAAGTGACCGACGTACAGGGGTGTCTTGCCTTACATCTTAAAAGTTGTAAACAGCAAGGTCGTGACCCCAACCATGTTCATAGCTAAGCTCAACCACTGCTTCTCAAAGCGTGCGTGCTGATCCCTCATGCCACTTACTCATGTAGAACATCTGTCCCACCGACGTGCCTTCCTCAAAGACAGGAGTGCTGCTGTACAGCTCCCACACTGCAGATGGCATACAGGAGTAGCGGCAAGATAGACCGAGGCTTTAGCACCGACTGAGCAGTATACAAAGTGCAAGGTGGCTGAAGTGGAAAGACATGATGCATACTCCAGGGGTTCAAGGTACCGGCTGGCAAGCCATGTCAGTTGCTGCAGTGCCGGCTGAACAAGGCGGCCAAGCAAATGCCAGAGCTTCCTGTCACTTACTCATGAGCCCAAAGGAGTAGATGTCTGTCGCTTGCGTCATGTGGCCATCAAGCAGGAGCTCTGCCGGCATGTACATGATCGTGCCTGCAAGTACAGCAGCCGACAGAAGAGAGCTGGATGCCTGCCAGAAATTGTCAACCATCCGTCCAAGTTGTGGAGATGGCAAATAAGTGAGCCATGCAGTATGGCCCATCCTCTCATCATGTGCAGCCCAAACTCGCCCTGCCATGACGCTAGTACTGCCCCTTACATACCATACGTCCTTGTGCTGATGTGTGTTGCGTCCAAGTCCAGCACCCTGCTGAGTCCGAAGTCTGTTATCTTGCACGCAAAGCCCCGCACGTCCCTGGTGCTGCCCTTGAGCAACACGTTGGCGGTCTTCAGGTTGCCGTGAACAACACCAATGGAGTGAAGGTAGTCAAGACCAGAAGCAGTGTCAAGAAGAGCCTTGTAGATGCCGTTCTGCAGGACACACAAATTCCTTACTGTGAAGCGCCTTCATAACATTCCTATCATGCACAAACGGTGACCAAGCAACCATGCTTACTGATTCAATTGCTGCTGGTGCTGCTCGAGCAGTTTGTGAAACCTGCTTACCATGTCAGGCTTCCTGTCTGCGGTGACAAATGTTCCAGTTGCTATGGCTCGCTCTAAACTGCCCCGCTCACAGAACTCCTGCAGAAGACAATGGCACCCTCGCTTAAGCAGCGCACACCAAAACACTACACATGTGCTTTTGAAGACAGCATTCAATGGCGCCAAGAGCTTGGCAGACCTCAGTCGGTCCTGGTTCATGCAGCCCAGCCAGGTACTGCACTCCACTAGGCGACTTCGACAGCGATCGGTATGCCATCACTCATGGTGCTGTTGCACTGAGAGCCCAGTTGCAGCCAGCAGTGCGATGAGCTTATGATGACCTGGCAACGCGCTCTGCTGCTCACCATGAGCATCCAGGTCTCCAGCTGGTTCCCGCTGTCTTCCTCGTCACTCATGCTCGCTGCTGTGGACTCTTCCACCGCTGAGACTGCACCAGCAGATTGGAGGGCTGCCGCGCAGGAAGGCCTGCCGCTTTTGCCTTGCTCGCGACCACCACTTGGCCAGCCATTGGAGAGACCGCTGCGCTCAGAGACTGTCATGGTGGAGACATGGTACGTCTGGACCTGCAGCACAGTGCAAAACGTCATGTGACAGCACAACCACAATTACCGGCAGCTGTGAATCTGTGCATCGGCAAGCACTGCCCTGCTGCTGCCTCAGCAAGCCTCTGTACACCCTCACAATGCAAGCAAAACCCACATGACATCCGCTGCCTCAGGTTCAGAATAATTCCCAACATGATGCAGTAAGTGGCCCAAGTTGGTCACAAACAAGTTGAGCATCTGCAGGACAAGCCATTTGATGGTTGCTCACCACATTGGGGTGTGCTGCAACTGTAGCCAGAAGAGTTTCCTGGCCTATCTTGACCGGGTTGACTGCCTTGCTGCTGGTGCCAGGGCCACTGTGATGCTCAATGATCTTCACAGCAACTGTAACGGACTTCCAGCGGCCTGCAGGAACGCCACCAAGCACTTACGTCTAAACATGGAGTAGTGAGACAAGGGCCGACAGTACTGGCACCCAAAAGGTGGCCTAAAGCTGGCCATGATGGCTTGATGCAAGGTCAATCCGGCCTGAAGATTGGCCTACCTTTGTAGACTCTCCCATAGCTGCCTCTGCCCAACAATAGCCCAAGCTTCAAGTCCCGCAACACACTCATCTCAGAGCGAGCCTTTAGCAGTGCAGGAACACCTCGTGAGCCTGCGTCTACTGCGGGCCTACTGCCACCTGAACCCGCCCTATCTTTTGTGCTAGCACCTGTCAAGGCAAAGCTGCCGCTGTATGGGTCATCAGATTCTCCATAGCTTGGCCCTCTGTTGCTAGCAAAGGCACCGCTGTCTTGGAATGATTCTATTGCTACCAACCCCAGCACCACATTGCTGGCTGTGCTTGCAGGCCTTGGGTCAGACTCTTGCTGGGAAAGCATCACTGACTGCTGCTGCAGCTGTGGTGTCTGTTGTGGGAAACCCGCACAAACAGGTTGAGCTGGCTGCCCATTGCCACTGGCTGCATGTTGCATGTGACCTGAGATGTGACCTGGCGAATCACTCTTGTCTGCTGGTAGGCTGTGTTGACTGTGTACTGAGTTTTCCTGATGCTGCCAGTTGGCTGCTGGGACTGCAGTAGCAGTAATAGCGGCGCAGCCCCCACTGCCACCACCAGTCAACACTGCAGTGCTCTTGCTGCTGTATATACTGCTGGGGCGAGATGGCCTGCAATCAAGGCTTGCGCAAGCACCAGCAGCTTCCAAGTCATTCTGGCACTCCACATCTTTGTTGCTTACGTTGCTTGCTTTGCTGGAGCGCCGCTTCACAATGAGCCATGCAACCAGACCGGCAAGTGCTACAGCAGTTGGTATGGCCACTGCGGCTGCTATCTGTCCAGGTATGAGGCCTGGGCCTTCCTGCCCAGTTGGTAAAGGTAGGCAGTTAAACATGATATTCCTGTACTTCAGAGTGGCCCGCCCCACTGCAGAAGCAAACGGAAGCACACGGCTGTTATGCTGCTGTTGTGAATGCTTCTGTTGTCTTAGGTGGTGTTTGTTGGTGCCATGCGCTGTCACAACATACGCAGCAGCCAACACGTGATGGGTTTGTTACGAAGGGGTGCAGCGTGGCATTCCAGTGGAGGCCTCAGACCAACAAACCGACTAAGATGCAATCGCACGTTTATCTGATGCTGACGCAAAAGGCATCTCCTGCCTGCACCTACATGATACATTGCCGCCAGAGCCGTTGTATATGGGAACAGTGTACTCCAGGTAACCAGAGATCCTGCCTGCTGTCTTGTTGTAGGCTATCATTGGGGTGTGGGGCTGCAGCTGTCTCAAGAATAAGATAGCCATGTCCACCCTCTGCTCACAAGTCACATCAGGGGTGGGGTTCCTGCAGCATGCATCAACCGAAACATGGCAGGCTGACTTTGCAGCGCATGCGTATAGAAAGCTTGAATTGCCTTGACAGTGCATGCACACATGGTTACGCGCAGCATCTTTGAAGGCAAGAGCTTCCTCCTGCTGCTCATGCGGTGTTGTCGGTTCCTTGGTGAACCTCTGGAACACCGCCGATGACTTCTGCCCACCTGTAAGCCACCGTAACATTGATGAGCTCAAGTGTGCCTCCTGGTGCCACAGCAAACGTTGGCCACACGTCGGCATTGAGCACCAGACTCCTGTATGGCTGTGCTGACGAGTACTGATAGTCGCTAGCATTGGCTATGTAGTAGATGATGAGATCCTCCAGCACCAGCGTCCCATTGGTGCCAACCAGCATGGCGCCAGCCATCTCATTGAAGTTGATAGACACAGGCTTGGGGGCAGAGCTGCTGCAATTGGCATCTGGACAACCGGGGTCTGCAGCATGAACAGCAGGGGCTTCACCAGACAGCAGTGATAATCCGCCTGCAGGAACCTGGATATTCTCGTACATGCTCGCATGTACTTCATGCAAGCCTAGTGCAGGGCCATATGTCAGGAGGCCAGTAGAAGCTGCAGATCATTGCTGTGTGGCCCAAGCTGAGGAAGCAGCATGCAGACACACTGCCAACAGCAGTGCCCAGCTCGGTACGAAAACAAGCAAGCTGATTGCGTACTTGCTCACCTCCTGTGATCGTAAAGTTGGGTTGGCCATTCCCTAGCCTCGGGCCTACAGCAGCTACACCCCCGGTTGCTGCAAACAGCTGGCGCCACTCAGCTGCATCAACATTCAGGTCATCTGCGGCAGCACAAGGCAGTTGTATCGAAACCAGCTGCAACACTTGCTCTCTTGATATATTGTTAACAGCATAAATCTGCACTGCGCTAGGGAAAGTACAGAAGCCATAGTAAGCTCCGTCGACTGGGTTGAGTAGAGCTGCCCATCAAGTGTGCTTTGGTTAGTTCTGCGCACTGTGGCAAGTTCCCTGATGTAGATTGCTATACAGTGCATGATTTACCAGTTGTGCAGGCCTGAGGGCTCCTACAGCCTGTAGCTCACCTTGCAGCACAGCAACCCTGCCAAGTGGGTCATGCCATGCATCAGCGAGGTCCTGCAGGACACACAAACATAAGTAAAGTCATAAGAAGTCACATTGGCTTCTGTAATGCAGATCAACAGGTTGCAGTACCAGTTGAACATGTCACTACTTGCATGCGTGCACTGGATATACTGTTGTGTCTGCTTGTGAGTGCAAAGAACTGGCTACACCAACCGGCATACCTGTAGGCGAAATACCAGTCTAGCTGGTATGCTTGCAGCAACTCCAGAAGGAACAAACTGGCTCAGCTGCAGAAGTGACCACAACATGTCAGTATGGGATGTACGCACAGCGAAAATTCCTCTCCAGTGCAATTCTTGTTGCTCACGCATACACACTGGGCCACTGCTCCGGCATTGACCCACTAGACTACTCTATCACGTGGCTGAGGCCTCAATGGTGCCGCATCTAAGAACATTGCAGCCAGAACGAACACCTATCTTGACAACAATGCTTGCCAGACCTGAAGTCGCACCTGTACTGCCAGTCCTCCTGGTGCAAGCACTATGGACACAACAGCAAGAAAGACTGTTACGAGGTTGAGCTGCCCTCTGATTCGCCAGTACATCTTGCACACGCTGTCTGCGATGGTACCGTCCTTGGCATCATCTGTGTGGAAGCCAGTGCTAGGGGGGGATACTACCAACAGTATCTGAGCAACCTGCGACAATGAACCCGCACACGCAGCATTGAGCCAAATCAGCGTCGCCGTTATCATCTCAATACCTTGCGATGCCAAATGAGAACTAGTATTCACCGACTTCACCAAAAGATACGCTCTCGCCGTTCTAGAAGCTGTGCTGCAAGGTGCATGCGGCACCCGTTCACCGTCAACCAGTACCTTGATCTGGCCTGTAGCATGGAACAGCAGCTTGGAAACCTGCGTCTCAGCGCCTGGGGGTTCGGTGCTGCGAACTACGTCCGAGACTTACAACTTGATCCCCTAGACGGCCGGAAAGGCTTTTTATTAGGATAATTGTACTGATGAGCCACTCGTCGCTGCCATCAGTTTGGTTCAGCGTGTTGCGAGCGCGGTCCGAGGCGGTTGGAACTCTGGTTGACACGCGCACGATCCATCGCCAAGGGATAAATAAGCCTGATGGCCTCATTGCAGAGCTGCCAAGCTTGCAATCTGTGCTGTGAAGCGACCAACTCCTTGTCGAACAGCACAAGAGCCCTGAGGCGCGAGCAGGCGATCTTAAAGAATGCGCACTGTATCCCTCCACTCGAGTGTATAGTTACATACAGTCTCAAGATATGCATGAGTTGAGCAGCTGCACCCTGATGACTGCCGCGAGACGGTCTGAAACTTGGTGTGCCAAGTTCAGGCTGGCTGCTGTACAGCAGCCCATGGGGACATGTCAGCCAGGAGCGGTAGAGCGGGCAACTGCAGGCCTTGCAGGAGGCCGTTTCTATTTGTAATCTCAACAAGTGTCATGCTTGCGTGATATGGCAGCAATTGGGAAAGCTCCCCATGTGCACGCTGGGTTACTAGCAATATTGCTGATAGATCTACTAAACAGATGGCATTCCGAATGCCATCTGTGGCTTGTTCTAGCGTCTATCTGGTTGCATTGACTCAGTATTGTACAGCCCAGGCTTATGCTGGCTTATCTACTAGTGAAGTGGATATCTACGGTTGTGCCTTGGTTTAAATGTCTATGTTAATGTCTTCTTGCGCAAAGGCATGCCACTGGCGTGTTTCACTTCACTTCAGGTAAGCATTGCGGTGCAGTCAAGATGTCTGGATGATGGCAGCGTCAGGACTTGTAATCATGAGCAGCACAGAGAGCTTCTTGGGTGGCGTGCCCATGCATATCACTGCAGCTATTGCCAGCGCATCTGACCTGTTGCATGGCTCGGTCACTTTCACTGGCATATCTCGATGCCAGCCCGCTCACAGTGGGGAAGACATGGCGAGCGGCATTTACATGACAACAGAGCAGTGTCTTATGGCCAGCACGGAGCCTTACCGGGAAACTGCAAGATGCAGTGGTTGAATGCCACATATCACACTTGTACCATGGCTGCGTCCCAAGCTGTCACCAGGCCAGTGAGTCCGGGGATGTGCCACACAACTGGGTTTTGAAAATCAGCTTAAGCTACTTTGCTTGAAAACATAGATTCCAAGCAAACTGCTTGGGATGCTATACGTACAGTACCGGTATACAGGCTATGTGCAAGATATACAACAGACAGCCAGCTTATACCCATTGCGTGCGGCGGTCCTGTGCCCAGCCAAAGCAAGATGCAACAGAGTATGATGTTTAGGCCGACACGAGTCTGGAGAAGAAGAACAAGAGGAATGACCCTTTCCGGCCGAAAGGCCTTTGGGAAGTATTTGATGGCTCAGCCACACTAGAACACCATTGTTGGACCACCCTCTGGGGTGCCTTCAAGGCAGAAAAGCCAACTCAGTGGGTGTAGTATCCAATCAAGTCACGCCATGAGATCACTCATATAAGTGAAATACAAAGCAGTACGCCAGTGCGATATAACTGAGCGCAGCAACCTCTGAAACCATGCTTTCATGTGGCAGAAGCTTCTGCTCAAGCACTGTGAACACTGTGTGGCACACACAAGGTGCCAGAATACGCTTACGACCACATAACTTCACAAGACACGAGTCTGGTGACATAGCTGTGTCAGGCCATGCGGCATGCCAGCTCATATGCATGGCATATTTGGCAACTGTCAAAACACTACGGTTGGCATTCGCCGGTGCACACATTGACGCAGACAGCCGACCCCGCTTGTGGGCTGTCTTACAGCCATTGGCACAATTGATTGACAGAGTGACAGCAAAACTGTGATTTGACTGGACTGTGATCAAAAGCATCCCATTCTCTCAGAGACCAATCATATATCGAGGCCAATCAGAGTGTTGGTCCTCCAGTCACTGCAAAAGCCTCTCCCAAGCACGTGTGGCATAGCTGCACCAGACAAGCACCTGAACTTCAGTTGTCGACACTCACGGCTCCTCAGCAACACCTCGTGCCTCCAATGCTGCAGACAGAACATGCTGCACCATCATTGGGCGTAGCTGGTAATGGTAGGGCAGCTTGGTAGCCGGCCATGCAGCTGGGTAACCCGCGTAAGCTGTTGGAGCAACAGCCTCAAGCGTAGCTGGCCGGGTTACCATGTCAAGGGCGGCCAGAAAGCTTTGCGCTGCTGCTGCGGAGTAATTGGGTGGCTCAGGCAGGAGCCACTGCTCTGCCTGCTCATCCTGCCAGTGTTGGTCACTGGAATGTTGATGCTGGGACGCCAGCTGCTGTGTGCTGCTCTCGGAACGAGGCCATGTATTGGTGTGATAGGAGGCTGCAGGAACAAGCGACTGTTCATCAGGGCCAAACACATTGCCGCTATTGCTGACGTTGTGAACAGTTGACGTGGACTGATTGGTGTCTGCTCTGAACAGGGACTCAGCAGGCAAGCTCTCATTGT
Organism: Coelastrella sp. UTEX B 3026; assembly: GCA_002588565.1. Lineage (NCBI taxonomy): Eukaryota > Viridiplantae > Chlorophyta > Chlorophyceae > Sphaeropleales > Scenedesmaceae > Coelastrella > Coelastrella sp. UTEX B 3026. The sequence continues at coordinate 450 of NSMO01014414.1, read as the reverse complement.
CTACTGCTGGTTGAACATCTATGCTGCTGCGCATCTGGTAGTAACTAGACAGCTGCCTGTGCAGCTCACTCTGTTGCTGCGCTTGCAGTAGGGCCTGCTGCTCAGGTCCTGCAAACCCTGGTGCTGCACTTGTGACGGCATTGTCTGCTGCGGCTGTTGGGTGCTGCCCATGTTGCATGCTGCTGTAGGCTATGTTGCATGGCTGCTGATTGTACTGATTCCATGGTGGAGCATCAGGTCCCTGTTGCTGTGGCTGTTGACCCAGGGTTGCTGCATGCGCCCAGTCCTGATCTGCACCACAGCTTTGTGGTGCCATAGTAGCTGCACTGCCATTACACTGTGGCTGCAGATGCTGCTGTGTCCAGTCCACACAACTGCTTGGACTGTCTCCGCCAGCAGACACGCTGCCAAAGGCACCAGTCTTGTCAGCTGCAACAGCGCCGACAGTTG
>NSMO01014413.1:9932-21228 GCA_002588565.1 Coelastrella sp. UTEX B 3026 | reverse complement strand
TGGAGTCACCGGAAACATTTTGACCGTCGGTCAGCGGCTCCGATGCCATGCTCACATACCTAAGTCGTAATGCTTACTCCCGACTATGAATGATGAAGTGGAATATAGGACACTGGCACGAGTCTGCAGCAGTCGCAAACCCACATTTCATGAGAGTTGTATGTTGCATCAACGTGTCTCGTTGGACGAGCCGACCATCTCCGTCGGACGGACCAAAGGTTGCTTTCCCCACGTCGTTCTGCTGCAATTATACTACTGGACTTCAGCACATAAGCGCTGCTTTGGATTGCGAGATACCGGCTGTCAAGCGTTTCAACAAGCTGTGACAGCACAGAGCCCGTGATGACGGATTGGCGCAGCAGAGGCGCAGAAGAGGCAGCGCCTGGCTGCAACACCTCGTCGATGATCTTCACCGCAAAGCCGTCAGCCCATCCAGGTGCGACTGCTGTGCACCCTACAGGTCATCCCGCACTGCAAGCCATGCAGGGTTGACTCCTGGCTTTCAAGGTCGCCGCGGCCTGTGACAGGTTCGGCAAACAGCGCCACAGGAGGGCGCTTCAGAAACCAACAACCATGCTCTTGACTATCATCATGATGTTGACCTAGTGCCAACAATATGCCCGCTACCTCACTCTTTGCAAATTGCAATATCGACCGGGCCCAGGTTTGGCGCTGAGTTCTGTAAGAATGTATGCGCAGTCTGGAAACAACATCTGCATAGAGGGTATCCTCGGGCGCCGACATAGCCATGGCCTTTTTTACCTTGCGCGGCACCGGCGGTGCCCGCATCGGGTCGTCTGACATGCGCCTGCTTCGGCCCTACTCAACAGAATCGCGCGCATATCACACGATAGGACGGAAACAGCACGCTTGGCATGAACTGCTGCAAGATGCAAATTGAACTGCTTGCGCATCTCATTGCGCAGACACACGACACACGTGGCACACCGCCCTCTGATGCCCATTGCTCCAACAACTCAGGCGTGACAACTTTGGCATTCAACTCATTAAAACAAGCTGCGCACACTGCTGTGCCGCTGCTTCAACATGAACATGTGGCTGTCAGCAAACAGCTTGCAAGCGACAATCGTTGCCCCTAGCCGCGATGTGCTGCTGCTCATCCAGGACACTACTCAATCCACCATGCGATATGCCATGACACCAGTGGACTCAGAATTCAGGCGACAGCTCAGCCACAGACTTGAAACAAGTCTTGAGGCCCTGAGACCTCAGCAGCGGGACATCAGCACGGCACTCATCACCATCAGCAGCAGGCAAAGCCACGCCACCCACTGGGTAATGCTGACACAAATTACCACCAAGCACCAAGCGCATGTCACCAGAACAACAATCATCAGCAACACCTGCACCTAATCCCTAGGGGCCTGCACTTGCTAACTGACTGGCTGATCTGTGCAGGGTGCTGACAATTGATGAAGCTCTATCCATCCAGAAACACAAAACAGACACCATCATCATCGATGTGCTCGCTGCAGTTGCCACGACATTCCTGAACGGCATGCTAGCAAACGCACTAAAGGTGGACTTGGGAAAATGCTTGCTGGCAGCCACATGCATAGCCACGGGCCACTGAAACTCTGCCACCATAAGCAGATGAGATGCATCCTGCTGTAGTGCAAACCACTGAACTGCTTTGAGCACCTGACTCTTGCCAGTGCCAGTTCACACGTGAGCACCATGCGCAGCAGCTGCTGGAGCTTCTCGCCCGCTTCCCGCACAACAATGCCTCTGCCAACTGAATTCATGCCAATGCTTGCTCAGTAAACGAAGTAAACAACCGCACAGTATCCACTATGCTAGGCGGCTCCAGCAACTTGACATTGGGCGGTGGCGCATGCTCCAACAGGCCGCATATCCAATCTAACAGGCACATCCTGGTCAGCCAAATAACAAATGCTAGCATGCACATGGTCCAACCCAGCTGCGTGCAGCTACATGTTAATGGTGCAGACCCTGCCCAGCCCAGGCAACTCATGCCAAGTGTCACACTGCACTGCCACTGCGGCTGCGGCTGCTTCCGCTGCGGCAGCAGCATGCGAGCCCTGTGTGATGAGCCCGACGACGTGCACGACATGCATCAACCCACCTGATGGTCTTGAGCTAACACATGAGCCGCCAACACACAGAAGCCGTATAAGCTCGTTCCAGAAGCGGGCAGTCTAGAGCACAAGTTACGCAATACTGTCAAGCACTGTGTCACGAATGACTGTATAACATTGACGAGCATCCACTTGCAGCACCTTGCATGACACAGAGGTGCTTTGACTAGCAAGAGTAAGCAGTGATACTCTACCAAGTGCAGTGCAGAGTCAGCATTCGTTGACACAAGGGACTTTGCGCACATGCATCACAACAAAACACATGCAAGCATGGATGCAAGCTATGAATAACATCATATTGACTGAACCACAGGGCCCAGGGTCAAAGGTAACATAACCAGAAGATGTAAACAAACTTGCTGGCTACAGCAATGCTGAGCACATGCAAAAATCACACCTCAATCCCAAACAGCCAGTCCAAGGACATGCTAAAGACATGCGACAGATACAAAACTACATTGATCGACAGAGACAGTGCCTACCAGCTATTGTAGTATGCTACATACTATTATAGACCTGTTCTAGGACTTCAAAGGAACTATGACATGAAATCACCAAAGCTTATGATACTAGGCTACAGACAATCTACCAACACAGCACAGCTTCTGTGTTGCTGTTGTGGCAAAACCCATGTCGGTCAAAAGTCCGCCTGATTCAGTCATGTGCGCTATGCATCTTCTGCATGCGACTCTGGGGTCAGGTCACCTAGTGCTCTAGCACTTTCCCTACTTGATGGCATGCACAAACATGCAGAGTTCAAAGCTGGTCTAGACTGCCTCCAGCAACATTGCTGGAGATAGCTTGGTTAACCAGACTATCGCTAGTGTCTGTTTTTAAGTGCACATAGCAGTGCACAAAGGTGATCAACTGGTATACAGGCAACCCCGGGCCCCTGCATTATGCCATGGAGTATGGCCTATCAATGACATCTGCTGCACAAGTATTACACAGCAGGTATTAGGGGCTGGTCCAAGGGTTTCCTCTAGGAATGACTGGCACTGTACACTTATACCCCGTGCTACATGTTCAAACCACAAGCATCGCAATTCAATGCATATTCAGCCTGTCACAAGCCAAGGACTGGTCCCACACTGTCATGAATCCATGGCCAAATGTTACCTAGAAGAGAGCCACCGCACATACCAAGCATAGAATGTGCCCTTGTCATGTAGCCTCTCGTTCCAGCCGAGGCATACTGCTGCCTCAAGCCTCTAAACGAACCCAACAAAAGTGCCTAGCACGAACCAGGCCTCATTACAGCTGTTGAAGGCCTCATGAACCCGGCCCCTGGTCGTTACAGACCTTCTAACAGGAAACTGTCGCGCTTGCGTCAGCACGCCCCAGTTCAGATTCCAAACTGCTGGCTTCACAGTCAACCATGCTTCCGACCTCGGAGCTCTGGCTTTCCAGTGTGCCGTGGGCATGCCCAACTGCACTGTCATACTCTAATGTGTCAGCAGCTTGTGACGCATCAACCGCCTGTGTGACGTCTGCATAATACTCCTCAGCTGTCATCAAATGCGCCTGCTTGCTTGCCATGCCGAGCTGTATGTCACAAGCTTGCTGATGTGTCATGGGCTTGTTCACCTGCTGCTGCATATGGCTGAGCGTTGGCAGTATCTCGTCGAAGGATGGCCTCATATCAGGTTGTTGGTGCCAACAGGCCTCGATTAATTGCCAGAGGTCATCAGGGCAGCTGGCAGGACGATTCAGACGCTCTTTCTGCGGCACAACAGAAGAAAGGCTACATTCCTGAACACTGTGCTTGTACAATGCTACAACGAGCTGTTTGTGAAGCAGATGAGCTGCTTGTTGACGACGAAGGCAGACGAAGCTGCCTGAGTATGGCAGCTCTACAGTAGAACCATGCGATCGTGCTTGCGTGTTGGGTTTCAAAGTTGGGATGACTCAGCCACCCAAACTTGTGATACTGGCTTCACGGGTGAAGTAGCTCTCCCAACATAATGAACAGAATTTGGGTTAATCTAGCCGCAGTACAACAGTAGAGACCAGCCGCCCACCTGCAAGCCCACTGCGTAGATTATCTGCATGGGAGTAAGGTCCTTCCAGGGTTGCTGCTGTTCAAAGCATTCCCACAGCATCACACCAAAAGCAAACACATCAACCTTGTCGGTGACTGGCCGGCCTTCAAACTGCTCAGGGGCCATGAAGGCAGGGGTGCCAGCTTGTAGGCGTGTGCTGCTGGCAGCTAGAGAGGCATCCTTCATCTTGCTGATGCCAAAGTCACACACCTGTGTGTGCAGGAACAGCAGTGGCTGTGGGAAAGACGCGGTACATTGATGCAGTATGTACTTGGTATACCATGGGCATGCAGCAATCCACAAGAGATGGCTGTGGGAGATGGAAACTAGAACTGTCCTGCAGCAGACAGGAGCTAGGATATCAGCCTGCAGGCTCTACATGGAAGAGCCAACATTTGTGCTCGGAATCGCACTGAGTTTGGATGAAGATGCAGCACACACTCCACAAGAACCCTACCTTAGCTCTGCCATGTAAGTCCAGTAAGACGTTCTGTGGCTTGAGGTCTCTGTGCACCACCTGAGGCTTCAGGGCGTGCAGGTACTGCATGGCTGATGCAACATCAACTGCGACACGCAGCACCTCCCCTATACTCATAGGAGGCGGCAGCTGGTTCCTGCCACTGCTAGTTCGACCTGGCTTGCTATTAACAGCAGTACCACTGTTGGGAGGGTTAGCGCCATCTGCAGGTGGCTGTTTACTGCTGTTGGCATCTGCTTTTGCAGCCCCGCAGCTACTGCTACGACCTAACGGCTGTCCTGCAGCCCCGGCTAGGCCTAACAGCTTCCGGCAGCTGCTCCTGCTGTACAAACGAGCATGTAGTGAGCCCCCTTCTGCCAGCTCTTCTAAGATGCAGATGTGAGGGGGCGCCAAGCAAGCACCCTTGAAAGCTACAATGTTCTTGTGAGACAGCTGACTAAGAACCCTTATCTCCATTTTGATAGCACGAAGGGATGCTGCACTGAACTGCATACCCACCCCCATGAGGTCTGCTGCAGCAGGCGGTTGTGGTGCTGCAGGTCCAGCAGCGCCAGACCCTGCTTGTTCGGGGCCTGCTTCTGCTGCGCTGACCAACGAGACTGAAAGGTTGTGGTGTGTGACTACCGACATGAACGGTACTAGTTTGACTGCTATGACATCATCTTTCCATCTAGCTTTGAAGACCTGACCAAAGCCTCCTTCGCCAAGTTTACGTTCTAGACGCACCTCCTGTGCAAAGTCTATGTTCAGCCAGCCCTGCAGTGGGGCAGCAGACACCACATGCAGCATGGGTGCATGACAAAGAGTGGCAGCAATTGCAGCTGAGCGCTGGCAACCAGAGGACGCAGCTAACAATTCCTGGCATGAGCTAGCAGCTTGGCTTGACCAAGTGCAGGAGCAACTGACCATGATACATGACACCACGAGCCTACTGTACCCAGACCACACTCACCGGCTGCTCTTCCAGCAGTTGCCTGTCGGCATGATGCCAAGGCGCTGCAGCTATGCTTTCATTGCTTGTGGCACTGCTAGCATCCTCAAAGATTGACACTATGGGGCTAATACGCCTGCTGACTAGCCCTGCTAATGGTGCCAGGTCATGCCTCATAACGGCTGCACTGTTGGCGGCTGGGTTCTGCGCCTGCTGACCAGCATCTGATACACTTGCACCTGCTGCACTGGCTGTACCAGCAGCAAATGAGCTTATTGGCCCTGAAGCATGCCGCCTGAGCGATGCTGGTATGCTTAGTGGCACCTGCAGCTGCGCTGGCGCCAATGGCGCCGTCTCCTGTATGAGCTGCAACTGCGGCCGCTGGTACTGCACTATCTGCATCTGCTGCTGCGGGGCCTGTGTCATCTGGTCACCTTGGTAAGGCACTGTGCTAGCGTTGCTTATTGCTGCACTGTTTGCAGGTATCTGCAAACTACCGGACCGGCCCAGCGTTGTGGTGCTGCCCAATGACCCTGCACTGCTTCTTGGCGGCTTACTGTTTCCAAATAGCTGTCTGAGGGAGCCCCAACTGTTTCCTGCACTGTTTGGAGCACCCGTGGTACTCTGCTGAGAGCTAGCCGCTCCACTGGCGCTGCGGGACAATGCTTCCGCATCTACAGCAGTTTCTGCTGGGTGAGAGGGGGTGACCAGTGGTTGGCTAGATGGTAGCGCACTAGTTGCCCTAGTGATGATGTTTGGGTTGCTGCTTTGCCTTCTATGTTGTGGCTGTGATGGTGGGGGAAGCGGTGGTGGTTGCTGCTCCAGGGCTGCTATGTTGAGCGTAGTCTGGTCAGAGCTCTGCTGTTGCAGCAGGGGCTGCGGACTGCTGACACTCCTGAACAGTTGTCCCCTGGAAAACCAGAAGAAGTCATCACGCAGTTAGTTGAGCAACTAGCTTATTGCCAGACACCTCTGATTGTTGGCAGTCTGCTGCTCGAGTGAGCCAGTGATGCACGTGCATAAGACCAACAACTACCAAAGGTCAGCCCTGCATACTGCATGGAGGCGCCATCTTACCCTGGTGGACTGCTTCCCAAGTATTGAGCAGTATCGGTGCCTTGCCAACTTCCAGCACGCCACACAGCACCATGGCCACCTGCACCAGCTCCTGGATGTTGTCTGATCAACACTGGTGGCCTTCCTGCACTGCTTGAGTGATGCCATGATGCGGTCAAGGCCATGCTTACTAGGCTGTTGGAGCCTGGAGCTGTACTGCTGGTAGGGCCGCCTGCACAGAAGTGGCAGCATCAAGAGCATTAGCAGAAGCTCGCACACGATGAGCATACAGGCTGCATTCATCTCAATTGCAAGACTGCCTTCAACTATGAGGCAGGGCTATGTTGCGGTGTCTAGTGCCACGGAGCATGTTGTCAGTGAAGCTCACAACATGAGATGAAACAGCTGCGGAGCAGCATAGCGCATTTCAGGCCCTCACCTTGCTGGGAGCTGCTGCTCTCGGTGCTGGCATTGGATGAGCCCCGTATCAAAGCAGCTGTAGCTAGACTCGACGCTGCAGGGTCCTTTGTCTGCATCAGCTGCTGCAGCCTCTGACGCTGCGAGTGCCTTTGTTTCGACTTTCGCTTGCGCTGCACTAGTGCAAATACTACTGAAATCACCAGAGCTGTCCCAACTAGGCTTGCAACTAGTGCAGCTATCCAAGTGATGTTGTTTGGGCCACTGCTTTGCTGTTGTGGCTGCTGGTCTGGAGTCTGCAGGAGCTGTTGGGGTTGCAGGGATGTGCTGTTGGTGTTGTCAAGGTCAGCCGTGGTCAGTGTGGCGGCTGTGACCTGTGTACTGCTGTTGGGCCCAGTACTTGCATTCACACCCTGGAACAACACAAGGCATCATGTGCGGGGCGTTCAATGCTGCCAAACCACAAGCCTCCAGTGAAAACCAGCACATGCGATACATGTCACTAGCGCGGTTTATTGTGGCAAATCCAAGGCAACCTTTGTATGTTCTTGCAGTCCTAACACCACAGCTCTTACCATTGCCGCTGAGGTGTTGGCTGCTGAGGCCGTGCCGTCTGCTGGCCCATCCATGGCCCCAATTGCTGGTTCTCCGGCCGGCTGCTGACTGCTTTCTGTGCCTGGTGGCACCACCTGCAGCCCACAGCAGTAGTGGGAGGTGCAGGACAGCCACCTCAGAGCTGCTGCAACCTTGTCATCATCTGTTGATGAGCTATCATTGATATTGTCGCTGCCACTGCTACTGTTTGTATCGCTGGGGTCGCTGCTTCTCCAATAGTAGGGGACACTGCCAAGGGAGCTGTTGCTGCTGTTCACCTTCCCATAGCCATCAACTGCTGAATCAGCGCGGAATGGCATTGTAAATAGACCGTTGCTGTCCACTTCCCATCTCGTTGCTGTGCAATCCTGCTGCTGTGCACCAGCCTCCAGTGGTCTGAGCGGCAATCTGGTACACTGCAGACCGTTTAGGTATACAGACCCCATTGAAGGGTTGATGACCAGCTGGGAGCTTGCTGCTGCTGCTGTGCTGTTGCTGCTGTCAGTTTTGTTGCTGAAAGGGATCTCTGTCTGCAGGACAAAGCTTGCTTTGCCACCCTGTGCTTCAATACTCGGGCTCTGTGCACCATTGACAACACGCACAATGCCACCTGTACCTGCATGCAGCAACACAAGGAGAGGCATCACTGGGGTGCTGCACGGCGGCTCTGGCACAGACGCGGCTGAATGATACAGTAACATCGTCAGCACACAATCTGCCACTGGCACTTCTGCGACTTCACAGCTGCTGTCGAACCTGTGTGTGGTTGCAGCTCCGGAGGTTTCTGCTGGCTCAGATGGTTTGAATTCCTACCTGCTCCTGAGCTTGTGATGAGCACATCTCCATCAGCAGCTACTGCTTCCAAGCCCGGCTCTCCTGACATTTCCCACATCAGCTGCCAACTGTATAACACACTCAGCAGGTTATTTTTTATCAGAATAACATTGCAGACATCGGCTGAACCTGGCATTGCCGCTGCCACATGGCTAATCTCCATTGTGCATGTTAGGCCGTCCCTGATCGCCGTAGGCGGCCAGGGAGGCACTGGTGGCTGTTGCCGTAGCTTGTCAAGCCTACTTGGCTGCTGTTGAGACCCAGATAGTTCCTTCCTGCTGCCCGAGCTGCTATCGATGCCTGTTGTGTTGAAGTTGGTCTGATTAGCTGCTTCGGGGGCTGGCTGCTGCTGTCCCTGCTGCTGTTCTAGGTAGGGTAGCATGCTAGCTGGGCACGCACTGGTCCCTGAAGCTACTGCAGGAGGTTGGGCTTGCGAGCTGTTACTTGCTGACGTTGCTGAACTGTTGGTCACATTCTTAGCTGGCGCTGTGCTGTTGAGCAGCGCTGTGTTGTTTGCTCGTTTGTCTTCTTTGTAAGGCGCTGCTGCAAATTGAGCGTGAATGAAACAACATACGGGTGTTTGTTGGTTGCTTGAAAGCGGCTCCTGGAGACCTCACGCACTACTGGCGTTGAGGCTGCACGACACCAATCCTCCAGTAGCTGAGATGATTGCTGCGCAGACAAGCCTTTGTCAAGTCTAAGCCGGCTGAATACTTGGTATTGCTACACACTCTTGCAAAGATGCGGTGCGTGCCTTCAAGCGCAGCGAGCCGATTCTCACCCGCTGGTCCAGGTCGTTCACTCTTCTGTCCCAAGCAAGAAGCCAGCGTTATGAATGTGAGCGCCACGACAGCCCAGCACCATCTCCATCTGAACATATCGGCCTCTAGTCATACAATTGGATCACCTCAGTCATCTAACCAGCCCTAGCGCCGTTGCTGCCTACGCACAGGCGGCATCAACTGAATGATCGCTGAGCATTGGACTCATCAACGAGGCTTATTGGAACCGCCGGGTCCAGCCCTATTTGCTGATTATTACAGCGTGAGACGTAGTCAACTGCTGTTGTGCGAAGCCACTTAGTGTGGGTGGGACTTGCGCTTGTCGGAACTGCGCCACAGGTCTGTGTAGCGACAGTTCTGTCAGGCGCCAGGCAACACAGAAGGCGACAGAGAGTTCCGGCAGTCATCCAGGGCTGCCGTGCAACGCCAACTGCCATGGTGTTAACCGCTGATTCAGGAAGCCCCAAGGACGGAGTTCGATCACACGATGCAGGTCCTGTCATCGTGCTACACGTATGAAGATACCCAGATCGCACGCAAGCTAGGGTAGATATATTGCAGTTGCTATCCAAAAACGTACAGGATGTTATGGTGCACAGTGACAACTGACACCCAGTACATCAGTACCAGATTCTATCAGCATGGAGGCCAACGCTGCTGCAGCACCCAGCCCAAAGACGTTACCTCAGCGCACACATACACATGCCACGGCACCAGTGATGATGGAGCGTATGTTCGTCAGTTGCCCGCGGTTCAGGGAGGTCTAAGCAATTTGAATACGTCGCGCGAAGGGCGCCTGCACGCATCTGCACGGCAAGCTGATGCATACAAGCAGCTTCAGCAAAGTATCATGCACCAACTAGCAGGCCGCTCAACGACTGTCAGTGTGTGAAAGCCTTTTTTGCGGCACGCGCAGCTCAGCTCGACTCAGCAGAACACTGTTCTCCATGGACGATCATACTGGACTGATTGACCTGCAGCTACTCATAACCAAGACTCTCATACCAGGGATCAAAGAAGCCCGACGACTGCGGTCGCTAGAGGATGATGAAGCTGAGCCTTACAAGTCCAAATACGCCTCAGCTGATTTACTGCAATCGCTGGAGCAACAAGCAACGCGTTACCTGGATACTGGGTCTGCACACGAGGCGTTTGTCAGCCAATGCATAGCGCAGTGTCAGCTGGAGCGCGGCATGGTGCTGCTGGAAACAGACCTGACAGCAGATGGACAAAAAGCTCTAGAACAGGGTCTTGCGTATGGATGGCCTACAACCAAATCATCCCATGCCATTCTTCAGCAAGGCTACAACGCGTTGGGTGGCCTCTGGTGCAGCAGAGAAGACTTTGAAACTTCGCTGAAGTATCTGCAGACAGCAGCAGAAGTGTACGACAAGATCAAAGCCATGCACCACAGCGCCAGTGCAGCAGATGACAGCAACTTGTCAGCTACTGTTGAGCCTGCAGCAGATGCCTGCCATGCATCTGCAAATGCTGATGAGTGCTCAGTCCTTGCACAGCACAGTTGGGAAGAGGCGTCTGCAAGTGATGCAGACCATGTCGAGCAGCATTACACCACCACACTGTACTACCTGGCACAGGTGTACAGTTACGCTGGTGACCGAGTACGCAGTGCCTCATACTGTGCAGCCACCTTGAACAGGCAATTGCGAGAAGGTGAGACTGCTCAACCTGCCAACTAGTGGCAAATGAATTCACAAAGTGACAGCTTCAGTGCTGTTGATTGAAACTGGACCTCAGAGGTCAGAAGCCAACGCAGCGCAGGCCTCCTTGACCTGCATCACTGCAACTCAGCCTTTTACTGCCACACATAACCTGGGGCATGAGCAAATGACCCCAGAGCATGCTTTGTGATGCCTGCAGGCAACCTAGATGTCAATGAGTGGGTGCAGAACTGCCTACAGCTGTCAGGGTACTTCCTGGACGGCAACTGCTTTGCACTGGCACAATACTGCTGTGCAGCAGTAGAGTTCATGCTGCTGCAGTGGCATGAGAGCAAACAGCAGCAGCAACAGCAGCAGCAG
>NSMO01014412.1:0-27294 GCA_002588565.1 Coelastrella sp. UTEX B 3026 | reverse complement strand
TACCTTTCTGCCCTTGCCCCAGAGGTGATGTGCTATCCTGTGGCACTGAATGGCCTGGTAGCCCTTGAAGTACAGCAAGCACTGCGTGTACTTGTCACAAGCTGGATCACGATCAAGCACCGCCTGCAGATCCGCCAGCGCTGCATCTACTAGCGCACTGTCCTCATGATAGCAATCTTCAATGATCTTCACAAGCTGTGTGCTGTAAAGCGTAGGACTGGCTAACTTGTTTGCTAGGATGAAGTTGAGACTCTTCTCAAAGCTGGAGTGGCCGAGGACGCTGCTGTAGAGAAAGGACGCTAGCGTGGGCTCTGCGTCGGCGTCTGCTTTTGCTTCCTGCCGCATGCGCTGCCAGGCTTCCTGCTTGCTTAGGTGGTGGGGCATTGGTCGCCAGCCCTGGCTGGGATGATAGTCTGCAGGAACAAGTCAGGCGGACGCAGCCATGCAGAGTGAAGGTTGAATTCCAACCAGCAGGACACAGAATGGCTTGACGCGCTGCTAGTACCAGCCAGAAAGTTGCTTTGCAAAAGAAGAGCCCGTACAGTGTACTGAAGACGGCTGCAGGAGGCTGATTCAACTGCTAGCATGGTCAGTGAATGCAAATTGCTTGGCCAGGCAGCCTACTCACAGCGACAGTACTAGCATGGTACAACAACACTAGGCACAATAGTATGCAGCATAACTTTCCTAGCAACCACTACATAGATAAACGAGGCACCTATGCTTGTGGGTTGTGAACACATGTCTGTTTGTGACTTGTCTAAGGCCCATAGTTGCTCTAAGGACAGTATGAACGGGACAAGCTCTGCAGTTTGCACAAGAAGAGTGAACCCACCGTCTGCTACAGACGTCCTGAGCGGCTGTTGCACCACATCGGTTGTTGCCAACCTTGCTGCAAGCGACTGGCGCACTTCATCAAGACCAGCTGACTGACCCTGCTGGGACTGGGTCCTGGATACTGCTTCTGGCGAATATACGCTGGTGACCAGGGTCCCGCCTCTCCCTGCCGAGACATGAACAGCGAATTTCGTTGTAAACTTGTGAAATCAGCCGAAGGAAGTGACAAACGCAGTTAGCCCAGGATGAGCACCCACCTAAACGACGCGGCTGGTACCCCGATGCTTGCCTAAAAGGTATATGTACTGTGCTTCTATGCGTCTTATTGCCGAGTGACTGGCTGGAGCCCGTGCTCGTAGTTGTCTGCTGCAAGGCAGTCTGCATGATTGCCGAAAGTCCAGGTACTCAACCAAGTTCTGACTGAGGTAGTTATAATAGGTACAATACTAAATTCACTGCACGCAAGCTGGTATCTCTACTGGATCCCGTTGCAAAAAGACGAGCAAGCGCCTCGACAGTGCTATGCCGGCCTGGATACCCAAAAGAACAACTCAACGTGCCTATGCTGACGGCCGGGCTACAAGCCAGCCCACAGGTCAAGGCCTGTGGCGGAACTGGTGGTGGGTACGACTGTTGCCTCGGTTTTTGCGTCACAGGTGTCGAGCAGCTGCTGGCAGTGCTCAAAGGCTAGCACCCTTTGGTGGGGCAGCCACAACCCCTGACAATCCTGTCGCGCTGTGTTGCGGTCACGTGCAAAGTTCCCGTTCCAGAGTCGGTTCCGTTCCTTTCGGAACTGTTGGCAGCACAAGCTCAGCCGCAGTTGTCATTTAACAAACCAACATACACAGTACTACATAAACCAGCATAGCACCCTTGAGCAGCCGCACCACCGCTGCTCGCCGTCACTACGTGGTGCTGTGCCACCATGGCACGCGAAGCTGTGCCCTTCCTGCAGCTGCCACAGAATGGAGATGAGAGGACGCTCTGATGTCGAATGTAACATTTTTACTCTCTATTAAAACATATTTCCGGTTCCTTGCCTGTTATTCATGTGCTGCTGTGCAGGCATCCTGAGCTCTTGTCAGTTGTTGTGCTTACGACTATGACGCTGCTGTCCCAGGTGCTATGTTGCTGCAGTTCATAAGCTAATTCCATGGCCTCCTCTATAGCGGAGTTGCGTGCTTACCGGGTTGGCTTCTGTTACGTCAATGGGGCCCAACTTGTTTTGCAGTGCTGCTTATCCAGCTGCTCTATGTGCTGGCAATACATCAGCACCTGCCCTCTCTTCGGTACTCGGGTCCTTCCCCTTTCGTGAGTTGCGGAATAAATTACTAAGCTGTTTTCAATTGGTACGCTTGCAACTATGACCCTGCTGTTCCGGGTGCTGTGTTGCTGCAGCTGCCTCAGGCCTGCAAACACTCCTCCTACTACCTCGTTGCTTAGCTCCGTGCAAACATGTGCTCAAGCTCGCTTGAACATGTCGAGTCATGTGGCTATCAGCGTGGTAGGCAGTGTGGTATCCCCTCAATATCTCCTGGTCTCAGTCTCGTCAGGCCACGTTGGTACAGCATGGAGACTTGTAATGGTCCTGTGCCCGACTGTCTGAGAGAGTGTGTCCAATAGGAACATGTGTAGTAATCGTGCCTGGCTCAGTGTTGTCTACTGGGAGCTTGTGTGGATTGTTGCAGTAGTTTGCGTGGTATATGCCCGGCAGTGAGGGCCAGTGTGTGTTTCGCTTCGGTCTGTATATTCTTAGGCTGCGTCGAGATTGAGTGGGGTGAGCCTGTGTGAGTAAGTGTCGAATTTGTTTGAGATGTCCTGACTGTCAGTGTCTGGTTTAGAGATCGCATGAGACTGGGTCAGTCTGTGTAGGACAATACCAAGTAGGTCATCTGAGCGAATAGACTGACGTTGAATGTGTGCTGGTGTACGATCTGTGGAGTCAGAGAGATGTGCAAGGTGACTGCTTCAGATCTCTGTTTGTACGCCACCGCCATTGGTGGGGTGGTATTCAATATGGGCCAGAAAGAGTAGCCAAGTAACCATGGCAGGCAGCAGCAATACCAACTAGAACAGACATACCTGCGACATTGTGTGGTCGAGTGTGGATTGCCTTCTGCTGCTGTAAACACTACCAGCCGTTCACATCAGACAGACCGCAGTAGCCTACTCGGATGACCTGAAGCTTTGAGTGCTGTCAGCTATTGGCTACTTGCTTCATCTGTGAACAGCAGCTTATGAGCTCCTGCCAATTAATATCACACCTTCTGCATGTGTGCTCCTCCGCCGTGCAGGTAACAACACCATCAACAGACTGATCAGCCTTCAGCACCAAACAGCTCTCCACTCAAGTACTGGCCAATCATCCAACCAAACAGTTGTGTGCTGGGACCAACATACAGCATTCATCAAGCAACTCAACGAGTGCATAGCGGCTTGTATACCAGTAGATATGTCGTGGTCAGTTGCCGCTGTGCAGGATGGCACCACAATGGCTCAGAATGGAATCTACTTCTCTGCTTTGATTGAGTCCGCCAAACTCAAGAGTCTTTCAGCTCCCAACACATACTTTTTTTCTATTGGCAGCTAGGGAGCAGCAAGGTATGCCATAACGGCGTTGCAGAATTGCCACAACAGTTTGCAGCACATACCTTTGCAGTGCCACTATAAAGTACTCTCCAAATGCAGTCTGGTTGCGTGCCTGGCTGCCGGTCTTGCCCTAGCCTCTAGTGTGAGGATGTGAGCCCACAATGCCGTATCAAACAGCCCCGATGGCGGTGCTATTTGGAGTATAGGGGTAAGCCTGCTGGTGTGCATCACGCATATCCATAGTGTTCTGGCAGCCGCTGAGAGCATGCAGTCAGTGTTACCGCCGGGTCAGAAGCCCATTTCACCTTCTAGAGGTCCCAGAAGGCTGACAGTGGCTCTCCAGGCCCAAAAGTGTCCGAAATCCACCCCAAGAATCCGGCATCCTGGCCGCTGCGCGGATGAACCCGAAATTTCGGGTCTGGCCGCCAAACTCTGGCGGTACACTGTACTGGGTTGAACCCAGTTGACCAAGCACCGGCGCGTCGTCTTCTGCAAGGCATCGTATATGAATGGCACGCTCTGTGCATACTCTGACCTGTGAATGCAAACCAAAGTGTTGTGGACACTAGATATGATACGGAGGTCTTGGCTGCGCGTTGACCTTGGCGCATCGATGTGTAGTGTGTTTAAGACTGGCAAAGAAGCCTGCACATTAGTCTGTTTTACTGTTGAGTCAGCGAAGATATTGTTGAGAACTTGGATGTCGACGCGATGTGTGCGTAGCTAGACACAACATGGTGAGCGAGAACGCAACAGCCCCCTCACTTGCATCGCCTGCAGGCTTGCTGCAACCTCTCGTTGTAGCACTATGTGCACCAGTCTGGTGGTCCCTTATGCGCATGAACCGTCTAACCGCAGCCAATACCGTGCAGGGCACTGGCGAGTTCTGTTCAACACAGGTAAGCTTGACAATGGCTGATGATGCTGTAGGTCGTGAACATACCTCAGCATAGCATGCCAGCAAGCGAACCATAGCACCAACAGCAGCAGGCGACACGTTTGAAGCATGCCTTTCGTCGCATGACGTGCAGCAGGTAGCTGTCTGCTATTACAGCCTACAGCCTGCAGTCAGGTCCTGGCCTGTAAACTGCTAGTGGGGAGCTCAGTGCCATGCTTTGGTGCTGATGTTGTGCAGGCCGAGCCCGCAACAAGCTCCGCATCCGGCTTGGGCTCCATCACCCCCACAAATCTGCCTCCCGTCGAAGGCGCATACCCACCTGTCTTGGGCGTTACCGCTAGCACACCATCATCTGCTGGTGTTGGTCCGGCTTCCACATCAGTCTGTACAGCTTCTGGTACCCCTGATCTCAGTGCCAGCAGCACACCAGCCTTTGGAGACCTCCAGGACAGTGCCACACCGGTGTCCAGTGATGCAGCGGCAGAAGCACCGGCACTGTCTTCAAACTCAAAGGATGGAAGCTCCGAACGTGCACCACCTGCTAGTCCTGCGGCTGCTGACGGTTCGTCTTTCTTGGCTACCCCAGTTACCGGTGCTGCTCCTGCAGCCCGGGGCTCTTTGAGTGAGAGCCCGGGAGGGACGTGTGGGCTGGGTCATAGTAGCCCATCACCATCTGGAGCTAGCTCAAGTGAGTATGTCATGTGACTGCTGCATAACAGTCACAGCCTTGAACTAATGCTGTCCATCCTATTGGTCGTCAATGTTATGGCACGTGTCTTCATAACTTTTTGGGTGCGGGTACTGGCTTCTGGGCTATCATGTATGCTCGTGTCTCATATGCATTTTGAGGCTGGCTAACCTTGAGAGGTCTTTCGAGGTCAACCAGAGTAGCCTTTCAGATCTCTTAACGGCTCAAGTGCATCAAGACTACAACATGTCTCACCGGTGTTGACGGGTTTTACCTGCTTCCAGCATCATCTGCCCCATCACTGTCTGGTGGTTCAAATTCAGTACCCACGCCGGACTCCACTGCAGCTGGGCCACCAGCAGCAGCAGCAGGACGAAATGACAGCCGTCCTGAAGTGACCGGCGGCTCCTTGGCTGATGATAAGTCACTAAGTGCTGTTGCACCAGCACTCATTGCAGCAGTGCCACCTCCAGCACTGCAGCCGGGTGCCACCTCCAGCACTGCAAGGATATATGACAGGGCTGGTGATGGAACTGCTGCTGCTGCTGTTGATGAACCGCCAGCAGCGGCCAGATTGGAGTTTAGTCAGCCTCCTGAGCCACCACCGGCGGCAATGTCCAAACTGGTGTGCATACTGCTGCTCTGCAAACGGCCAGTGCTCGCATATGTATGTGTGTGTTGCCCTGTAAAAGCAGGCTGTGTTAGGCGGCATGGTTTGCAGGCTGTGTTGAATGAAAGGAGACTTGCTTCAGCCCAGACCCATCTATGCACTTCTGTGGCCCCAACTGCTGTGCTGCTGGTGCTTTGTTCTTAGGTTTGTTGCTCCTTGATCTGCTGTGCCTGATTGCTTGGCTGACTGTACTGGGCTGGTGCTGCAGGACTTTGATCGCCAAGCATCAACAGGCTCAAGCGGCAGCAGTCCAACACCAACAGCGGCAGTACAGGCAACCCCAGCACCAAAGCCTGTAGCAAAAGTTGTAGACGCTGGTGCATCAGCAGCTGGTGAGCCAAACACGCTGATGACCGGCGACCCTGTGGCAGTGACTCAGCAGGCTCAAGCAGCGATGCAGAGTGTTGCGGCTGCACAAACAGCTGAGAAGTCCGCTGCTTCCAGCACTACTTCAGCACCTGCAGCAGCAAACCCCAAGGCCAGTAGTCAGCTCCCTGAGCCGCCCAGCAGCTTGCTGCAAGCTGCAGCACAAGCAGCCAACCAGGTTCCACAGCCGGGACTCAGTTCACCATCAGCAGCTAGCAGGCCTGCTGACACAGCCCCAACTGCAGCTGCCAGTAATGCACAGACCAGTGATACCAGCAGAAGCGCAGAAAGTGGCAGCAAGCCCCTCGTTAATCTTCTGTCAGGCACCGATTCCACTGTCAGTGCTACAAGTACCAGCAGCTCAGTCATTGGATCCAATGTGTCTGGTGTAGATGGCCCTAGCACTTCACCTTTTGGCATTCATCCATCATCTTCTGCTGCTGTTGGCAGCAGTGGGTTGCCAGGATTTGGTGTGCCATCTGCATTATCAAGCTCGGCCACTGGTTCACTCTTTGGTCGCAGCAGCAGTTCATCTGAGGCACCTAGCAGCAGTGCACCAGCATCTTGGCAGGGGAAAAGTAAAGGAGCCGGCTCACCAGGAGTCGGCTCTGCTGTTGGCCAGCCAGCAGTGACAGGGTGGCCTGCGGTCAGCAGCCTGTTTGGCCCAGCTGCTTCTGATGCACCAGCGTCCACTAAACCATTTGTGTTTGGTAGCTTTGGTCAATCAACTGCATTTGGTCAGAGCAGTGCTGCTACTTCAGCTGGTGGCCAAGCCCACACACCAGCTGCACCTGTTGGACAACCTAGCACCTCATCCAATGGGCTGGGCCCTCCCAGTGGCAGTATGTTCGGTTCAGGGCTCAGCAGCAGTTCGTTCTCAATTGGTCTTTCAAGCAGTACTTCACCTTTTGGCATTCATCCATCATCTTCTGCTGCTGTTGGCAGCAGTGGGTTGCCAGGATTTGGTGTGCCATCTGCATCATCAAGCCCGGCCACTGGTTCACTCTTTGGTTGCAGCAGCAGTTCATCTGAGGCACCTAGCAGCAGTGCACCAGCATCTTTGCAGGGGAAAAGTCAAGGATTCAGTTCGGGGCTTAGCAGCAGTTCGTTCTCGTTCGGTCTTTCAAGCAGTACTTCACCTTTTAGCATTCGTCCATCATCTTCTGCTGCTGTTGGCAGCAGTGGCTCGCTAGGATCCGGTGTGCCATCTGCATCATCAAGCCCGGCCGCTGGTCCACTCTTTGGTCGCAGCAGCAGTTCATCTGAGGCACCTAGCAGCAGTGCACCAGCATCTTTGCAGGGGAAAAGTCAAGGATTCAGTTCGGGGCTTAGCAGCAGTTCGTTCTCGTTCGGTCTTTCAAGCAGTACTTCACCTTTTAGCATTCGTCCATCATCTTCTGCTGCTGTTGGCAGCAGTGGCTCGCTAGGATCCGGTGTGCCATCTGCATCATCAAGCCCGGCCGCTGGTTCACTCTTTGGTCGCAGCAGCAGTTCATCTGAGGCACCTACCAACAGTGCACCAGCATCTTGGCAGGGGAAAAGTAAAGGAGCCAGCTCACCAGCTGTCGGCTCTGCTGTTGGTCTGCCAGCAGTGACAGGGCGGCCTGCGGTCAGCAGCGTGTTTGGCCGAGCTGCTACTGATGCACCAGCGTCCACTAAACCATTTGTGTTTGAAAGCTTTGGTCAATCAACTGCATTTGGTCAGAGCAGTGCAGCCACTTCAGCTGGTGGCCAAGCCCACACACCAGCTGCACCTGTTGGACAACCTAGCACCTCATCCAATGGGCTGGGCCCTCCCAGTCTATTCAGTGTGTTTGGTTCAGGGCTCAGCAGCAGTTCCAGCTCATCTGGTCCTTCAAGCTCACAGGGTTCTGGCGCACCAGGTACGTTACGAGATGGACTTCTGCGTGAACAGCTAGCCGCCGCTCCACAGCCAGACATCCTTGGCATAGCAAGCTGCATGTATGGCTCTCCTTGCGTTCTCCCGCTCTGAGTCACCAGCTGCCGTGCTAGCAACAGCCCAGTTCAGAAGACTCTAGGCTTTGACTGTACAGTAGTCGGCCTTTTGTTGCCTACCCTGCTTTTTCCTTGTTGGCGAAAGCCTTCTGTGATCCGACACTGCCAAATACCTTGGCCGGATTGTACCTGCCGGCAAAACTTTCACCCAGGCAGGTGCCCTTGCCCAACAACGATTCAAAGCTACTCAAGTTTTTGACATTGCATGCAGGAGACATGCCAATCCATGTGCCCTTGTCATGTGGCCCGTTTCTGCATGATTCGCTTGAAAAGTATTCTGATGATGGCATCATGCTCCACCCTATTTTTGGGTTCAAGCACTTGCAAGCTGACCCGCAAGAGGCCCCAAACTCCTCAGAGCTGGTGAAATACTACTGCAAGATAATCAGCAAGTATGTGAACGCACTGCAGCAACAGGTGAGGCCACCTCAAGCCTTTGCTACATATTTTCAAGATATGATACCTTGGAGGTAACATCCGTCCTTGTGAATCTTGCATAAATGTTGATCTGTGTCATCAACGTTGTTTTTTGTTGTGAGTATCCTTTTGGAGGCATATGTGTACAAGACTCTCAGCAAGCAGCTGGTAAGCATGTAGTCTACATGTATGTTCAAGTGTGCTGCAACTGCGTGACGTGGGCGCTGCTAGTGCTAAACCCTGTGCCAGTGTGTACTTGACTGCAAGCATTGAAAGGCCCAACGTCCTTTTTCTTCAGGTAGACCCCGCGCAGAAGCTACTCAAACCTGGGGCCAACCAGCGCCCTGTTCATGACCTTTGGCCACCATTCACCACGACAGATATTCAGGCCTTGGCATCTGCGGCGGCTATTCTCAGCAGCGATGACATCACTTGGTTTGCTGAGTATGGCTGCGCTCTTGTTGCCCTGAAGAGTCCAAAATCGGCTCACGTCAGTGGTGACCTGTCTGTCAAAGCGGGGCAGTTGTCACTGCACCTGGTGGCCCTGGACCTCTGGGACTTCTCCACACACAGGTACATGCACGACTTCAGCTGTCTGTGAGTGCCGTGTATGCCACCAAGACATCTGGATACTTTGTGATGCTATAAAGGCAGCTGTTCCAGCGTTACCTCGTCTGCATGGTTTGCAATGCTCCAGGATGCCAGTTTGTGGACTGCTGTTAAAGTGTGTAGCGGCTGAAGCTTTAGCAGTGTCGTCACGCAGAATGTGCTTGCAGCTGCCATGGTCGTTATGTCTAGTTCAGGATGGCCTTGGCTAGCCAAGCATGTTTCATGTCTCTTGCTGCTTGATTATTTAGACAGTTTGCCGCTCCACCTTGATGTGTATATTCAATTCCGGGTGTCGTGTGCACAACATGTACATAACTATGTGCTTCACGCCATCTTCGCTCATGACGCAGTTCTGTCGAAGGGATTGACCACGTATCATCTCCCAGAGGCCACAAAGTGATGTTCAGTGGCAGCATTCCTGTTGTCTGTTACGAGGCCTGTCTGAATCTGGTGCATATGCATGAGCGGCAACATGGCAGCCGCATGCATGCGCCAACCTTCATCCAAGCGGCTGTCCGAGATGCTGTGCAGACTGTTGTGGCTGATCACCATGCAAAAGCAAAAAGGTCTGAACCGCCAAAGCACTCAATGAACAGTGCGCCAAAGGGCGGTTTTACAGATGTAGGCTCTAAAGGCCGCAGAGACGCAAGCTGGCACCTTGTAAAGCAGACTTTTCTGGTGAGCAGCAGACTGGCGTGCACTGTCCTGATAAAGTTACGCATGCTTGCTGCTTTACAGAAGACCGTCTAAATCATCACCACACCTAGCTACCACCATGGTCGCTATGATTCATTCTTCATGTTGCTGGTGGTTTCTATGCAGCTGCAGCATGGAGGTATACATACAGGCCCTTCTTTTCAAGTGGCTGCAGCTGCATGAGTTTCAGCCAATAACTCAGTGTCAGTGACACCTTCCTGTATTCGCATATTCAGGCGCTCTTACGCCTGGCGGGCGCCTGTCAGGAGCCTTCTCTGCTCTTCCAGTACACTATGGTCCATCTGGAGTTTTGGCTACTGCTGGGGATCCTGCAACATATCACTCCAGCCAAGGCTAACAACGAGATCATCAGTAGGTGCATGGTCATGTTGCGGTCAGTAGGCGTGGCAGCTGCAGCTCTCGCTGCTGAGAAGCATCATGTTGCACCACTGCAAGCTGCAGCTGAAGCAGCTAAGCAGAAACTAGAGGCGGTAGTCATGCAGCGCCAGCTTGAAGCGGCTCAGAAGTATATGCTGCCTGCATCAGACACCCCAGGCAGCTTATTGGGCAGGTGGGCCTCACCAGCTGGTGTGATACCCACCATTGCTGTCAGCAGTTCTGGCCATGCGGAAGGTTTAAATGCAATAAGGCAGCGAGCAGCGAGGAATCTAGGGTCATTGCCCATAGTAGCAGGCCATTGCTTGTCGGCAGAACTAGAGCATAAGCTTGCTCAGCTTTTGCAGCTACTTCAGGCAGCTGCAAACAACAAAGGTGATGATGTTTGTGTCCAGCATGCTCTGCGCAGTGTGGAAACAGAGCTTTTCACCCGGGCAGTTTCAGGAATCTATCAGCAGCAGGAGTATACTTTCATGACAGACAGCGTGCTGGAAAAGTTGTGGCAGGTTGTGGATGCCTACAGGGAGTGCCTGGGAACATTCAGATCCTCAGTAGCTGGGAAAGGTCTCTTCCAGATGGACCTTCGCAGTAGGGAAGTTGTGGTTGTGTGGATAGCCTACTGCATGACTTTTGAGGTGAACCGGCAGCACCCAGTGGTAGCAGATTACGGGGTTTCGCTGCAGCATGAGGACTTGAGGCATCTGTCCTTAACAGATAAACTGGCAGTTGGTGCAGCACTTGCAGTAGCCAGCTACCTACAGCAGCGTACAGTATCAGGTCGCCCCATATTCAGCTTGAGGGACTCAGGGTCAGCAACTTTCGACATGGCAGAGCAGTATGCCAGCAGCGACAGCAAGATGTGCACCATCTGGTCATTAGAGCAGACGGCAGCAATGGCCAGAGTTAAGAAGCATTGGCAGCAGGTTCAAGACCAACAACAGAAGGCCAAGGGACTCAAGTTGCAGCTAGCACAGCTGATGAAGGAAGAACAACAGCATCAAAAAGCTGTTGAGGAACAACTTCAGCAACAGCCAGCTTTTGTTCGCCACTTCTCCCGCACTCCTCACAAGTGTGAGCAGTGCTCCAAACTGAAAGAGGAGATCAGCAGTGTCCAGTCGCAGTTAAAAGCAGCTCAACAGGCACCTCCACACGTTCAGCAACCTTTGCCAGAACACAAGGGCACAGCTATGAGGTGGCTGTTCTTTCTGTATATGCCACCTCGGCTGCGGCATCTTTCCAGGGCCTCCTTCCTGGCACAGCAGCTGCTGTTGCCACTCCCGCTGTCCTCATTCAAGGAGGTACAGAAGCAGGTGTCCGTGGAGGAGTACACCACATCGCTTGTAGAGCACTACAACACAGCAAACACAATAGATAAGTACTGTGTAGTCACCCCACGGCGCAGTGGCACCCAGGGCAAGGTACTGTTCTATTCCAGGTGTAAGGCCCCCTCACAGGGCAGTTTTGGACCCCAACATATTGATGGGTTCAGCTGTGACAAGGATGGGGTTTACTATCCTGATAGCCTTGCACCTGCCATGGCATGGAAAGGCAGTGGTAGTTCAGCAGACACCTTGGCAGGCCTTGATTTTTCAGGCAAGGACTGCTTGGACCCCTTCAAGCCTGTCAAGGAGGAAACAGTCTTGAAGAGCTTTACAGAAGTGCTGCAGGACAAGTGCCTGCAGTGGGCAATGGAACAGCCATACAGTCGCAAAACAACAGCCGCCAACAGGGGCAACCAGGGTATAGCGCAGCAGGGCTCAGGCTTCAAGCCAAGCTGGCTCAGTAAACATGCATACATAAAGCTGACAGGGCTGCGTGCATACCCGTTGAGGCAGCTGCACCGCCTGTGCGACATCCTGGGCGTGTGCACGGATATGCCTTTCGCGCAGCCCAGTGTGCAGGCAATCATTAGGCAGACCTTGTACCACTTGGGTGCGTTGGCACCGGTCAACGACAGTGATACCAGCAGTCCTCAGCTCAAGCAGCTATGGCGCACATCTTGGGATGCAGAAGGGGGGATCTTGGAGGCTCTCTGCTTTGAGCTTAAGAAGCTTGCAGACGAGTTGTCTGAGAAGCATAGAGCACACGACAATGTGCTGCTCTTGGGAGAGGTGGCAGCATACCTGTCAGACTGGCACCCACCATGCAAGGAAGTTGCAAGACAGTTTGCAAGCATGACCAGCAACCACGCAGACAATCAGCTGCAGCAGGAAGTGACTCAAGCAGCACAATCGGCAGATGAAGCAGCACATGCCAGGTCACTGGGTAGGCAGTGCAAAGCACGCATGCTAGCGCTTCTATGTTATGGTGCTGGGAAGCTTGAGCATCAGGACATTGGTCACATGATCAAGCTGATGACTCAGATCAGACACAGCGATGTTTACCTTGGGCAGGCACAGCAAGTGCAGCGGGAGCAAGCCAAGCTGCGTGTATTGTGTCATAACATAATGAGCCGCAGACTTGCGGATATGTATGCTGGTGACTTGATACAGCCAGGGCAACTGACAGCAGCAGTGTGCAGCGTGTTTGCAGCAGAGACAGTCCCAGCCAGCTTGCAGTGGAGCCGAAGCAAAGAGGGCGGCAAGGTCATGGCCAGCTATGAAGCAGTCAGTGTAGATAGCAGTGGCCATGAACATCTGTATTCCATTAATATCCTAGATGGTACAGTGCTCTTAGATGGCTTCCCGCCCAGCCTCCTACCAAGGGAGATCACCAGCCACCGGCTGTATTGCCGAACCTTTGGCAAAGTGAACTTTGAAGTCATAAAGACAGATCAGGGGCGCCTACAAACCACCAGGGCCATCCATGGCTGCTTCTATGACTTCTACCTGTGTGATGCCCCAGCAGCAACAGCAACAGCTCCTGAAAGTTCGACTCGCGAACTACACATAACAGAGCAGTCAGAGGATGAGCAGTTGGAACTGCTGGATGTAGGCAAGAACGGTGACTGCAGCCCTTGGGGCGAGCACTTGCCTGTGATGCTTGGGGAGCTGTACAGCCACTGGCATAGCAGGTGAGACGGCCTGGTGTAGTATGTCCAATACAGGCGAACACGGCTCTTTTATTGTATCAAATCAGCATGCACACTGTGTTGTGGGTCTGCAATTCAGCTCCTGAGTATGTAGCTGAGCATGGCAACAGCATGTAGGTTATCCATGGGGGTGCATGTCACCACAGAATGGCAGCAAAAGGTTACAGCAGACTCACTGCATTCACCCTTTTTTGTTTGTTTCTTTTTTCAAAGGTTATGAGGTTGTGACTGGTGATCATTCATGATTCATTTCATTCATTTCCACTCACTGGAAACATGGTTGTGCTTGCTGCTGTAGAAAGCACGGCGTCATACTTCTGCGCCCTTCTGCGTTCGATCAGCACAGCATACACTTCATCATCAAGTATGCAGCAAGTGAAGTACCAGGCAGCACAACATCTACCTACAGCTGCTGGCCTGTGCCACATCATCTGCAAGACAAGCCGTGGCTTGACCTGCTGACCATGCATAGGCACACGCTGGAACAACAACAGCTAGTGGTGAATCAGCAACCAAGTCATGTGCTGCAAGTTCTCAGCAAGTTTGAGGAAAGGCAGTTCATCCATGCGTACAATTGTACTCAGCAGCCCGCAGAGCAGATTGGTGAGACCAGCAGTGCTGACGGCAACAACAGGCCACTTATGGTATTTGAGTTGCCACGGTATGGCCTCGAGTTTGAGTTCAGCACTGCAGGACAGCTGGCCTCTAGGGATTTCCAGGGCTATTATCTGCGAGAGGCTCAGCAGCTGGTCACGCAATTGTCAGATGGGTCTGTTGACTACACACTACCAGACTTTCAGCAGTACCTGGTGTTGCAGCAGCACCAACAGGTGGGCCCTGATATACCAGGGTCAGGCAGGGCACAGGTGCTTGTGCTAGTACCTGCTGGCACAGTGCAGCGCACTGACAGTAGGGAAGCGCCGTACGTGAGAGTAGATCTGGAGAGGCGCAGCGATGCTGAACTCAAGGTGGGTGAGGGCAGCATTGCTGATTGTTTTGATGAGGGGAGCTGAATCAAATAGTTGTGTTAGCGCCAGTCAGAGCGTCACAGGACGTGGTCAGTGTGTACTCAGCATTTGAACGAAGCGCCAGACCTGCCAGGCACTGACTGCCTGATTGCACTGTCAACAGGGGTCAATGTTGCTCATGTAACGCTGCTGTGGTTTTGGTGCCTGCTGCAGTACCACACGTATGGGGTTCATGGCAGGTTTGGCTACCTGCAAGCCAGCTCCATTCTGTCACGGCTGCAGTTAGCTGCACTGTATGCAGCCAGCAGCTCACCCCTACCAGAACCAGCCAGCCAGCAGACAGGTGCAGAAACTGCTATGCAGCTTGTGCGACAGAGCTGGAGCAACCAGCCACTGTCAGCAGCTGAGCTGCAACAGCTTCACAGTATCAGCAGCTTGGGCGGGTATTTAGCACCTGCTCTCAGGCTGCTGACGTATGAGCTGGAGGCTAGCTCTGTTCAGCTGCTACACCTCCACAAGACCGGCGCTGCAGTTGCAGGTGTGGCGTCTTCAGATACAGCACGGGATGCGGCTACCCGTGCTTCTGCCGACAGCACTGATGAAGCTGGATGTGTTCTAGACCCGGATGCTGCGGTTGATTATCAGCAGCTCATCAGCAACCAATTGCCGGGTGCCTGGGGCCTCAGCAGTCGGCAGTTACTAACGCCTCTAGAAGAGCAGCGCATTCTCCACAATGGCAGCAGAAGCATGACTGAGTCAGCTTACAGGGTGCCGCTGTGGTTGCTGTCAGATGGCACCACCAGAATCAGTCTCCCAGCTTGTCCCATAAGGCCTGATGTTGTCTGCAAGGCAGAAAATATGCTGTCCAGCTTGGTAGTGCAGCACCAGCCACCTGCTGTTGCCCCAGAGTACCCGCTTGTCAGTGATGTGGATTCATTGCCTTTGAAGCAGAAGATGCATGAGGAGTTGAAGGCAAGCTGGCAGACATATCACATGTCCCCTGAGGCCACAGAAGTAGTCCCCGGAGCTCAAGGACGCATCATGCAATTGCAAGTGGGTGTAGGCATGGAACAAAGCTGAGGACCTTGGCCTAGCTTGAGTAGCCTTTGGGACTCAGCACCAGCACAGTCATGCATGTTTGACAAGCTGTGTGTCACTGATTGATGCCTGAGGTTGATGCACCTACCAGATACGAAGAGAAACATGCAGGCCTTCATGTTGTTATGATCATGCTTATTATGCGCCCCCCCCCCCCCCCCCCCCCCACTCACAGATGATTTTGCTACTCGAAAGCACCGGATTCTCCTGGGTCCTCAATGTGTTTGCAGGCTGATGTGACCTGTCAACGCAAACTGGCCGAGGCATACGTGTACAACTACCTCTTGCAAATCCCAGAGCAGGACAGCCCAGCAGTCATGTGCTTTGCCTTACTCCGCACAGCCGGGCTGGTGGCATGTCCCTGCACTAGGGACTTGCTGCTGTGCACTCTCCAGCCCAAGCTGATCACGGACATGAACCCCTTCCTGTCAGAGAGGGCTAAGACATCATTGCAGCAAGGAGTACAGATCTGGGCAGAATTGTGTGTGTTGGAAGACAGGCTTCACCGCCTGCTGCAGCTGATGGCAGCTGACAGGGAGACATACAAACCTGCCCTCATCAGGGTATGTACCATGCACCAAGCTATATGTTGGGACAATTCTGAACTGTACAACCGACAAGTGTGCTTTCATCTGTCTCATGTCTGTAATGCTTGGTGCACGGAGTTGGTTGTGAGCAAGAACGTAAAGCAGCTTACATTGCTAGGCATTTCCTGGCCTGTTCATACATTACCTAGCATGCCGCCAACTTCAAGCTCTCCTGATCCGTTAAGTATAGCGCCGCTCCAGCAATGTCCTCGTTATCTGCACAGCAACAAAGCACTGTGGTGCACCAGCACCAGGATGCATTGGCTTCAAGCAGGTGGTCATCACAAAGGTCTCTGACTCGGTTGAGTCAGAATCTGCAAGCTCTCGGAGGGTTATTCTGCAAGCTATCCTATTATCTGTCATACAGGAGCTGCTGGTTCAGCGCAGATGGGACACCACCCAGCACCGCAAGTGGCTTGTGTTTGAGGTTGAGGGGCAGCTCCAAATCAGGCCTGACCAGTATCAGCATGCCAAGGAGCTGCTCAGCCATGATTACAGCAGTGCAAAGCCTGGGCCCATCACCCAGCTCAACATGGGCGAAGGCAAGACCAGGGTCATACTACCTATGCTGGCAATGGAGTGGGCTGACCGTATGTGTGTGGTGAGTGGTCAACCGCTGTTGTGCATGTCAGTGAAGCCAATGCTGCTAACGGATCGCAATTTGTTGCACTCTGTGCCTCAAGATTGTTAGTCACTTCATGACATTGGCTAGTTGTCATTGGCCGCCTTTGTACCCATGATAATTGCAATGTAACTGCTGTTCAGGTCCGGCTCAACTTCCTTGCCCCCTTGCTGGCCATGTCATATCAACATTTACACAACACCCTCACGGCCAGTGTACTCAATGTCAAGCTGTTCACCATGCCATTCCATAGAGATGTGGACGTCTCAACTGAAGGGACGCATGCCATGCTGAGTGCCATGGCTTACTGTCAAGAGGTAGGGTCCAGCTCGATCATGTCTCGCTTCACTCCCTGCCTTACCATTCCAGTCATAACAGAAGTGTTACCAAATGCCCACACTGACGAACAAGTGATCAGATAGAAGCAACATGCAACCCTACCAGCAGTTGTAGGGCTGTATGGCAACCACAGAAAGGTTGTAGCATACATGTGCCATGAACACGCAACCATGCAAACAGGCCTTGGCTAGGCAGACACGTTGCGACACTTGCCACTGTGTCTCATCAGTGCCCTTCGTGCATATGCAAACAAGCAATCATGCCAACAACAATGGGGAATGCTGGTTTGATTATACCATAGGACTGTCTGTAACCGCTTAGAAACTGACAGTTATGCTGTGTTTGCTCTGGGATGACAACCAGACTATGTCACATGCTTGTCACCAACACATGCTGATCACCACTGACAGCATGGCAGCTCAGGGGCCGTGAAGTGTTCAGCAGTGCTTGCAGGGCCTCAGGCTCTGCAGTCTTGGGAGGTTCGGATATTGGATGCATATTGAACAAGGCAACAGTCAGTGTGCGTGCATGCGCTGACATTCGTTTCTTGCTGACTGCAGGCAGGTGGTCTCTTCCTTGTCTCACGCGAGCACCGGCTATCACTTCAACTCAAATGCAGAGAGCTGTGTGAGAATGGAAAGCACAACTTGTCTAAGCAACTTCAGCAGCTGCTGGCAATCAGATACCACGACATACTGGATGAGAGCGATCGGCTGCTGCATCACAGGTATGTCTCAATCTGGTGGCCAACTCCAGCCGACCAGCTGACAGTGTCACACTGGATGGCCAAGAGGGGCTGTCTGCATGCTGAAAGTGTTGAGGTGCTCTGACATTTTAGCCTGGTGAGAACATGTTTTATGTTTGGTTGAGTACTGGCAATATCTCGCCAGCTTTGTTCGCCATGTCATTCATCATACTCCAACCCAATGTTGGTGATTGCTCATAGGTTGCAGCTGGTGTACGCATTTGGCGTGCCAGAGAAGCTTCAAGCTCTCCAGCAGAGAACCATAGCCGTACAAGCTTTGCTACAAGTGCTGTGTGACATGGTGGATGCTCAAACATTCCCTGAGCTGGCTGATGAAGAAGTGGTGGACTGGACGCCTAAGGGACGGAGGTATACATCAGCCAAAAACCCACAAGCAACACCTGTGCTGATGACGCTGGTCTTGTCCCCAGCTTCATCAATATCTGTGCTACACAGAACACGGTCCTGAGCACTGCAACAACAAACCAAATGGTGGTGCTAGCAACACATATGGGCCATGCATGCTGATTGGTCAAGTGGTGGTGCTAGCGACACTCTGATGCGACCCACTTGTGTCGCCTATTCGCAGGTATCCTGGGTCCTTCTGTCAAATACAACTTCTGCCCGGTAAGCCATTGGAAGCTGCGGCGGGACGGCTGCATGAGCTCCTGATGGAAAAACTGATTGAAAAGCATCCCTATGAGCTGCGGGCTTTGGGGAGTCTGGGGGAAGCAAAGGTGCGCGCCAGCTAAAGGTTGGGGGTTTTCAACGCTTCTATGCAGTCATGGTTTGCTAGCACATGGACTAGGGCATCAAGCACCCCGAGTGCAGGCTTGCTGGACCAGGGCAGCACCATGCCCCAGCATAACCAACAGACCCCAGTGCCCTGCTGAAGGCCGTCCGCCGGCTCTATCGCCACGTTTGTCACATAATTGGATACTTGCATTATGCCTGCAGGCTGAGGCTATAAAGTGTGTGACACAACCTGGGGTCTCTGCTGAGGACATCTTGAAAGGCCCAGAGTCTGCGTTGCATCGACTCATCACACATGACCCAGGACTGGGAGAACTGATACTGGCACTACGGGGTCTGCTCGCTTGTGGTCTGCTACAACAGGCATTGCAGAAGAGACACAGAGTGGATTATGGCATCCCCAGGTTGGTTCGATAGGGAGTCACTGCTAGTCATGTTACGTCACCGACGTACCTTGCTTGTGCACTGTATCACCCGTCTGTCTCTGTGCACTCCAGACTTCTCCAGGGACTGCTTGATGATGCAATGAGATGGCTCAAACTTCCCATCCCAAAGGGAACCAGTGCCGCACTACAACACAGCAGTGGACGAGTGAACTGCTTCTGTGTGTGTGTGTCCCGTACTAACATGTAGTGTGTGCTGCGGGGCCTGTGTGTACTGCGGTACTGCAGTACCCTGTGCCCTAGCCGGACACATCTGGCTTGGCAGCACACAGTGTCTGCTGTCGCAGTGTCCACCTGTTGGGAGCTTGACGGTCGGCTTCTTCCACACACTTTATCTAGCGTCTATATTTATCAATGTCTCTGTGATCATCGATCGTAGTGCCTTCTAGTGGTTTCGTTCATGTCGCATTGCGGTCAGGACTAGACATCCCTTGAATTGCCTTCAGCTTTATAATTCAGAGAGCTCGCTACAAACATGTTATTACTGCTCTGTAGGTCACAGACCAGTCAGTCTGCTGCGCGTGCACGCAAGCGTCAGGCTGTACCATTCAGGGCAGCTGACACTCCCTCAGACCGCAGTGAGTTTGCCCAACCTGATGTGACTCTGGTGCTCACACATCTGAGCTATTATTCAGACGGCCTCAGCATTGAGGAATTCACAGAGGCAGTTGAGGAGCTGTTGTCACAGGGCGAGAGTGCTCAAGTGGATTGCTATCGTCAGTGGCTACAATTGTCTGCACCTGACATCAAAACAGGTATGACCCAGCTTCTGCTTGTCTTTGTTGGGGGGCAGCAGAGCCTCATTGACAAAAGCCTGCCACGTGTGTCTTTTTGAGATAACCAGCACCTGCGCCAGCTGTCATCAAGCTGTGATGATGCAGCGTTACTGTTGTGGTGTTCTTCATGATATAGCATATGCAAGTTTGATGTTGTCTGCTTGTGAGTAAGTATGTATTGTCTAGTCATGTAGACACCTGCTCGCATCTCTCATGCCTTCCTTTCTGTGCTCGTGACGAATCTTCTGACATCCTTTCCTGTGTCCGGCTTATTTCACAGGTGATCAGCCAATCTTCGATGATGTGCGCAAGGTCGATCCCAGCAATAGCCAACAGCTACAACTGATGCACTCCTATTTCAGCCACAACATGGCAGTGGTCAACTTCTGGCTGTACCATTGCGTACTACGCAACCAGAGAACCCAGCTCCCTCAGCGTCTCATGGCCACATCCTGGCACCTGGCTGACAACATTGATGGCAGGGTGGCGGGCTTCTCAGGCACCAATGATAACCACCGACTGCTGCCTCTTCAGGTGAGCATGTGAAGGGATTGCAGCTTGGTGTCTGTGTCACTCATGTATTCATGGCCAACACTGTTGCAGACGTAGCCTGCAATGTTATCGCTGCAGTATGCTTGCGCACTTGTTCGACATGCACATGTCATGGGTATCAGCTTCCATCCTTGAGAATCTGAGCAAGCCCTCCTGACGCTATGTTCTGTAGAGGTGTGTGAGGGTTGTAAGAATCTGCTACATGGGCATCGATAGTCACACACAAATGCCCCCTCTGTGCCACACACGACAGTCACCAGCTAGTGCTCGATGCTGAAACCTCTTGTAGGTGGAGCAGAGGTTGCTGAAAGCAGAGCCTCGGCTACTGGGCACCAATGGTAGGATGTTGGCGGTACTGCTCAATGAGGCCTCTTATAAGACCCTGCAAAGGCGCTCACCGTCAAATGAGGTGGGTGGTCAGCAGGGAAGCAACGGTACCTTTGCGACTTGTTGTCACAGTAGGCATGTCACAATATGTCATGACGGAAGGGTGTAGTCAAGTCTTGGCTATTGAGCTACGATGTGGATTCAGAGACACATGCTATAAGGCTGCCGTGTGGGGTAGGCACATTGTATCTCAGTTGCACTGGGTGCTATCATGATAGAGGTATAGCAGTGTGTGCTTGTCCTGCTATCATGATAGAGGTATAACACAAGCCCCTGTGGCATCATGGGGTGACTGTCAAGGCACCTAGGGCTGTTGTTCCAGTGATGCCCTCTGCACGTGCATGATAGCAGAACAGACGGTTGGCAATCATAACTTCCCACACTCGCATAGAAGTGGTGGCACGCATGTTTTTAAAAGCACACAACAAGTTTGTTTTCCCTTCGCGGTGTCTAGGACTTGCTTGTATGCGTTACGATTGATGTTGAGGAATGCTGATGTGGCGTGTGATCATAGTTGTTTAGAGACGTGTTGGCCCATGTAGGCAGTATGGATCAAATTGATGGCATGTTCGGGTTATATGTGACTGATGAGGTGGCTGGCAACCACCGAAACACGTTTCCCACAAGGCACCTGCATGCCAAACAATGATTGTTTGCATATCGTGCTGTAATGTGTGTTGTGCGTGGTCATACAACTGGATCCATTTCCTGGTCTGCTATGTGCATCCCTGGTTCTTAGAAGTCATTTCAAGTATCTTGATAACTAAATGTGGATTGATGAACCGCTGTCGTGCCCGCAGGCCACATTCAAGCACCACTGGGAATCATTGCTTGACACAGCATTGCTGACCCCTGGCAGCGGTGGGCAAACAGGTGTGGAGGCTTTACTGGATTGTGGAGCTCTGCTTGCTGGAGTTGACCTCAGGTAAGGTCACTCATCGCGGTTCTTGAGACAGCATCAGGCATAACAACCTGTGTGCTTCAGTGCGGCATCGCTGATACGATCCCAGCTGCACAGGTTGTCGAGCCGAAGTGACCATCAAATTGCCTTGATCAATGTCACATGAGCATGATCCACCTTCAGTAGTAGGTGCCAGGCTCACCGGAACGTGTTGCAGGCGACCATGCTTGGCACCCATTGATGCAGTAAGG
This sequence comes from Coelastrella sp. UTEX B 3026, assembly GCA_002588565.1. Classification (NCBI taxonomy): domain Eukaryota; kingdom Viridiplantae; phylum Chlorophyta; class Chlorophyceae; order Sphaeropleales; family Scenedesmaceae; genus Coelastrella; species Coelastrella sp. UTEX B 3026. Next base: position 5,659 of record NSMO01014412.1, on the reverse strand, counting down.
GGAATGCATTGAAGCTTTCACCTTATTGCTATTGAATGTTCCTGCCAAGCAGCTGACCTGTCAAGTACCTGTAACGCATTGCTGCCTCGATCTCAGGGATGCTGCTACATATGTGATTAACATGGAGCCTGGGCGCTACAAGGGTGTATGCTATTATCAGCCTGCGAGCGAGCAGTGGGTGGTGATGGACACAGTAGGGCGTGTCACACCCCTCCAGCAGTCACCACTAGCGGAGCGGGAGTGCTTTGTCATCTACGATGATGCACGCTGTAGGGGTGCAGACTTGAAGTTGAGCCAGCAGGCAGTTGGGTTGCTGACACTGGCATCAGGAATGGTCAAAGACAAGATGATGCAAGCAGCTGGCAGGATGAGGCAGCTGGGCAGGGGACAGAAGTTGGTTGTTGCTGGGCTCCCCGATGTGACGGACAAGATCTTTGCTGCTGCTGCCGCTGCTGGTATGGATGTTGAGAGCAGCAATGGGCCCACCATGCAGCATGTGCTGCAGTGGGTTATGGACAATACAGTGCAGGACACACTGGCAGGTGTGATAGAGCACGCCACCCAGGGCATGCACTTTGCACTGACCAAAGGTGCACATAGCCAAAGCCTGCTAGATGAGAAGGCCTCCCTGATGGATCTTTATGGCAGCAGCAAGGCACCAGCACCCGCAACAGACATCTTGGAAGCTGCTGCACGTCAGTGGAGACGGCGACTTCAGCAGCCCATGGACGACAGCAGCCCATTGACGGCAGCAGCTTCAACGGCACAAGGGGTGCGTGGGGGGGATAGCTCACTTGAAGAGAGACTACACATCATCCAGCAGGTGTTAGCTGCTGGCATAGAAAATGGCCAAGGGCATACAGCTACAGCAGGACAGGGTGCAGATGAGGAATGCGAGAGGGAGTTGGAGCAGGAGCGAGAGGCAGAGCGTGTGCCAGAGACAGACATCCCTAGAACTGCGCCTGCCGTTGAAGACGACTGGCAGTACAGTACAGCCTTCGCAGCGGAATCAGTCAGTGACATAGCTGTGGGCAAACCTGGCAACAGCGACGGTGCTTGCTTCAGCATTTTGTCCCTGCAAGAAGCAGCAAAGTTGGTAGGCTCATGCATGCCATCGTTTGCTTGGTCAGCCAGCGTCCACTGCACCTCCAACTTTGTTCGTACTATCAAGCAGTTGAAAGTTGCAGGTGACTCAGCCGGTCTGGGGCAGTATCAGCGTTATGTGGATGCCATGCTAGTCTTTGCCAAGGGGGACGTCCTACTGTTGTCAGAGAGAGATGCAGAGGGTTTGCAGGAGTTGGCATGGGGTATCGAAGAGCTGCCACCACAGCCCATCCAGCAGCCACCATTGCTGCTGAGCCTACACCATGCACGGCGGACAAGGGCAGCTGATAGCAGCGCATCACTGCTGATGTCCACGCTGCTGACTGCACCTCAATCGGCAGCTGGAATTGGTCAGGAACAGTCAGTAACCAGCACACAACAGCAGTCACCAAAGCAACTAGCAGCAGTACTACGACAGAGGCTGAATGTGCGCAATCTAGTGCACATCCTGTTGTTCAACGGTGCTGCTACTTATGATGGTGAGCAGCAGATACAGCTATTACAGAAGGTCGTCAGTGGCAAGGTTAACGAGGTCAAGCAGTTGCTCGAGTTGAGAGCCCAATCAACAAAATTCGCACGAAGCGACTTGGAGAGGGCATGCAGTCCATACAACACTGTGAAGGCATCCAGCTCATAGGCCTCATGTCTTCACAGCTTTCAAATGTGTGGAGCTGATTACATATGCTGTCACCAAGATGCAGCTTGCTAGCTTTCAGCAGGTGTCCGCCTTATTTGGAGTACAGAGCAGGTACAGAGTCTAGTACTGTTGGTCACAGTGAGCCAGCAGCAGCACCTGCAAGGGCTAGGTAGGGCAGCAGACAGCCGCGATGTTTTAATGACAAAACTGGCTAGCGGTAATGGCAGCGGCAAGGATGGCAGCAGCAGCAGCAGCAGAGTAGCAGTAGCAGCAGGTCTGCGCTGTGATGGTGTTGACCGATGTTTAGGCAAGTCTCTTTGTGTTCTGATGAACTACAGCAGCGTTTTGGACCAAGAGGCATATTTGCATACATGAACACACCCTCTGCTGGTGCTGTGAACAACTGTTTCTGGTATCTACTGGAAGTGCTTTCCAGGTGTAGCAACCTGCTTGCACTTGTAGGGCAACACTAAAGCAGCCTGCCACCAAGTAAGCAGGTAGACTTGTGGCACGTTGTGGTTCCAGCGTGTGTCATACAGTAGGAGTTGTTGTGTTGGCAAGTGCGCCGCGACAGTTGGCTTGTCAGCACATGGTGCACAGTGCAGACATCAAGCAAAGTTCGCTGTTGCACTGAGTGCAGCTTGTCAGACGCACCCCCTTGCTTGTTGGCTTAGCAGATCTGTGTTGTCGTTACCTCAAGGTCTCAGACATCCATGAGCGTGCCAGAGTCTGTTGGCACCGCGGAGATGTGGCCCAATGAAACGCATATTTGCTGTGTGGTTGCAACACTGTTCCATGCTGGATAGTGCTCTGGCATAAACACATGCACTCGCTCGCAGTTGCATGGCAGAATATTCTATAACCAACAATCGGCAAACGCAAGAAGTTTCTTTGGAAGATAGCTCATGATTGGGACGTGCCGGTGTAATGAAACATGCATTGGCCGGGGAATGGCAAGCGCTCATGGCGCCGTGTACGTCCAGGACGGCAAATTGAGCACCCCTGATAAAAACTACATACATGCGCCCCATGCTGCTCTCACAGAAGAGTCGGCAAAGAATCTCGCGCCATGGTAGACATTGCGTACAACGCCCTGAATGCGCTCTGCACATGGCAAGCTAGCAGCCCACATAAGCCGGATCTTAGACAAACGGTGCTCCGAGGCCGCAAGTCAAGCAGCACATGCGCGATGTGATGTTTGGCGTCCAAGGGACCATTCTGCGCAACGTTGGACTGCACGTTGCTTTGCTGCTAGGGGGTGGTGTGTGCGTGTTTTCAAGTTTGGCATGTATTATTTATAATGCACACAGCAGAAGTAAACCTTCATGATACTTTGTGAACATTGAAAACAAGCATGAATAGATGCACTATGTATAGGCACACTTTATGATAACAGCAGTAGCAGCTGTTATGATAACAGCAGCAGCAGCAGCCTGCTGGCTGCTCAATCAGACGGGTGCTTGTGGATTATGTTACAAGTCTCAACCCCTCGAGGGGGGCAAATCGTTTGGCTCAGCACTGTAGGCGCTGACTCAAATTCGTCGGGCAGCATAACAGCTGCAGCCGGCCGCCCATATATGGGCTATATAGCTAGGGCCGCTGGTTTGATTTATGCTCGCTTTCAAACAAACTAGTATGAAGTTTACTTCTGTTATGGTAGCGTGGGGCGGATACGAACCAAGTCTCCACAGAGGATATGTCCAGCCAGCACAACACAAGCATTGCATGATATGTTCAACGCGGGCAAGATGCACTGAAGTAAGCTATCTCCCTGTAGGCGGCTGAGCCCCGTACCCCGTCCACTGCTGTGCTCCGTACCCTGTTGGTTGCCCGTTGTATGCCACCTGCTGTTGGGGCACCCCGCCAGCCACCTGCTGCTGCTGTGGCGCCATACTGTACTGCTGCTGCATTGTCGCCATATGCATCATGTGCGGAGGTGGACCTGCAGGCATACCCGGCTGCAAATATCCGCCCCCAGCTGGGCCCTGCATCATCACGGGCCCTTGCGGCGGCATGGTCTGCTGCATATAACCACCCACTGCCATTTGTGCATACCCGTACCCAGGTTGGGGCATCCCCTGAGTTGGCAGATACGGCTGCTGGGGATAGCCGTTGTAAGGGCTTGGCGTCCCATTCTGCCAACCTCCAGGCTGCTGCTGCTGGATTTGCTGCTGCTGCTGCTGGATTTGCTGCTGCTGGCCGGCATCTGCAGTCCCTCGACCCCCATGCCGCCCTCGGCCCCTACCACCCCGCTGGCCCCTCCCTCCTCTGGCTCCAGCATCCTGCTGCAGCGCCATACCCTGCAATTGCCCAGCAGTAGCATGCGCCTTAAACCCTAGAGATGGCCCTGAACCCCTGCCGCCCCTGCTGCTGCCCCCACCGGCCCCATATCGCCCTCTGCCCCTGCCGTGGCCAGCGCCGCTGTCGGAGCCCGCTGGGGTTTTGCGTTTGGTTAAGCCCTGTGACCTGCGGTACTCAGCTTCTGCCTCGTCATCACTGAAGTAGGGTTCATCTTCCTCAGCATCAGCTTCGTAATCCACGGCCGCCTGCAGCGCATGAGCAATATGGTAGTTGGTATCAGTGAGGCAGTTGCTGACATGGCCAACAACCAACCCTGAGTTGGGGTCGGCAAGCATGCAAAGTCTCGCAGCAATCAGCCGTAGCACTGCAGCCTTCAATGCTGTTTACAGTCAGGTTTTGTAGAGAAACCTTTGCACTCACTGGGGCTGTGACACAATGCAGCTACAGCTCCTGTGCTTATCTGCATTGTTGATTGCATCAGGAAATAGGACTGCAGTTAGTGATCTACGCCACTGCTACAGATATCTGCCACCCACCTTTTTCTGTTTGCCTGTCTTAGCTTCTGTGTAAACCTGATCTTCTACTAGTGATGACAGACTGTCGGTGTAGAACACTCGCTCATCAGCCACAAGACCACCAGACGGCGGTTGGGGTCCAGCATACCTGCAAGACAACAACAAATATAACAGCATATCACAATCATGATGTCGTTACAAATACCATAACACATGGTAATCCATCTCAGCAGCCACATCGGCAGTTCAACGAGTATATGGTAGAACAATAACAACCAGTGTTTGAGTACATTTGAGATACATTAACCATTCCGGGATGCTTCATTGCTACTGTCCTACAAGTGCCACTTCATGGCAGTCGACTGCCATTTGATAGTTGCCAAACACTCCTTGCTTGCACCACTTGAGGCACCATTAAACGGAGCTGACTACAAGCTACAAAAAACAGCCATCCGAGTAACATATTCCCAGGCACAGGGTTTAGGGTTGAGCGTGTACCTCTGCATACCCTGACCACACCGTAGTCGGCTGTCATGGCTATCAAAAAATTTCCCGGTAGCTTACCTCAAGGCATACAGCGGATGTGTGATAGGGCCAAACACTTCCTCCACGCGGCCGATGGGTGTCTTGTCAAACAGCAGGATCACAGACCTACAGCAGCAGCAGTAGTGCAGGTTTCATTACCATGATTTCCAGGCCTTACAAGATTCCTGCACCTTGGACACCTACTATGGCTCATTGGACCTAGAGGTTTGATGTTGTATGACACACACGCCCATGGCACACAACTCCATTGACGTGGATATACATGCATTAACCAAGCTTCAGGTCTGACACTACATCATAATGTATTCGTGATCAATTACACCGCAAGCAACGCCATTCTGGACTGTCAGCACATGACGCAGCAGCGGGGTATTCTTGAGCCTGGCAGATTGCAAACAAATACTCGGGTTGCAGTATCATATAAAGAACGACAAGCAAAACCTCTCAAAGCTCAAGCAACGAGTCACTTGGTGGGTTCCAACCCACCCACCCACGCACCCGTAGTCCAAAGCCCTGCTGTTTGCTAAGCCCTGCACGACCACCATGCCCTCCAGCA